>JAKUCM010003247.1:0-33677 GCA_023374145.1 Lepidium sativum
TTGTGTAGCTTATCATTTGCTTGAAGTAATTGATTTAAAACATAATAACGTAGAGAGGAAGTTCTTCATTCTCTCTCCACGAGGCATTAAACTTGGCCATTATTCACACACCTGTTTTCCTTCACTACCAAACCTGACAGGCTAACAAGAGAACTTCAATTCAGGCTTCTCAATCTTCTATGAACTTATATTTATGTTTAGCTTATAGCCCAACTCGAAGGCCCAATATTAAAGAGACCCATTAAAAGCCCGATTTTGTAAGTTTGTAACTCCGTTATAATTTATATAATCAATCAATCGAGTTTTTCCTTAACGCGAAACCGACTCTCCTGACCAGAATCCGAATCCAAATCCGCCGGAGAGCCGAATAGCTTACACCGGAAACTCCACGACGCTGTTTTTATCTCCTCCGTCGTACAAGTTTTGGGATTCTGCGAAGTCATATCATCGATTGAAAAGACGAGAGATAATCTTTAAGAAATCGATTCGATCAGGAGGAGCAAAAAAAGAAGAAGTTTAATATGGGACACGGTATTAGTCTCGATCTCACTGAATTTGTTTCTCAGATTATCGAGTTTATCCGGCAGAAAAAGATATGTTAATACTGTGGGGAGTTTTTGGTGTTCAGGTGAAAGGGGAAGACCCAACAAGAAGATGAAGTACGGTGGGAAGGTTAGTGTTGAGATTTTCTCCAGAGGAGTTCATCTTTTGACATAGATAGATTCGTCAATGGTAATTAGTGTAATTTTACTGTAAAATCTCAGGATGATCAAAAATTGAAGAACATCCAAAATGTCGAAGAATACTATGATGATGCTGATGAGGATTCTCGTGATGGTAAACTAATTTCTCAGTAATATTTTTATGTACTCTAGGTATATATGTGTATGTAGCGTAATTACATAGATAGATATATTTTGGAAACAAATTAAGGGAAATTTTGATGGGTTTGAAGGTGAAGGAGAGGAAAAGAAAAGGGATTTTACCAAATTGGAGTTAAAGCCAGATCATGGAAACAGACCATTGTGGGCTTGTGCAGATGGAAGGATTTTCTTGGAGACATTTTCTGCTCTCTACAAACAAGCTTATGATTTTCTTATCGCCATAGCTGAACCCGTTTGCAGGTGCTCATACTGGTTTCTTATGTGATTTTTATTTCGTGTTTTTCCATGAATTATCTGTATATGGGTATGGATATTTGATTTTAGGTTGATTTTATTTTTATTTTATTTTAATTCAGGCCAGAGTCAATGCACGAGTATAATCTAACCCCACACTCTCTGTATGCTGCTGTTTCCGTTGGTCTTGAGACCGAAACTATCATTTCAGTTTTGAATAAACTTTCTAAGACTAAGCTACCTAAGGAGATGATTGATTTCATCCATGCTTCTACTGCCAATTACGGGAAAGTGAAGCTGGTATTGAAGAAGAATCGATATTTTATTGAATCTCCATTTCCGGAGGTTCTCCTCTTTCTCTAGTTCTGTTTGTATGGATATTGGTTTCCTTTTTCCATTTCTTTGCTCAATTCTTGAACCAAAACAATGGCAGGTATTGAAAAGGCTTCTTAGTGATGATGTTATAAATCGAGCAAGATTTTCTTCTGAGGTATGTTGAACTCCTCAATTGAGTGCATTATGTTTGTTTGTTGTGGCTTCTACATTTTACATAGGATGGAACTACGTACAAATATTGATTGTTCTCAGGTAATTGATTACATGTTTAACTCTTTTAGTTCTTTGGAACTATGTTTCCAGTTGGTAGATAGACTTTATTACTTTTCTTAAACCTCTTGATTCACTGAAGGTGGAGTTCATGTTTTCAATACATTGTGTGTTATCTGCAGCATATCGAACCAACTTAGATTAACATTTTTTTTGCTAGCCATATTACGGCGGTGATGAATTCACTATCGGGAAAACAAGTAGGGAACTTGAAGCAGGGCCTGGAGAGCTGTTGAATGAAGCAGAATTGGCAGCAGCAGCAGAAGAGAGAGAAACTCACTCATTTGAGATAGACCCTGCACAGGTAACTTTCCCCTAATGCTTAAGAAAATAATTGTGTTGATGGCTTTGGTAATGTTCTATGATCTTTACTTAACTTCTGGTATCATGTTCTTTTGCTCCTGGTACGTAGGTGGAGAACGTAAAGCAGCGTTGCTTGCCAAATGCCTTGAATTACCCTATGTTAGAGGAATATGACTTCAGGAACGACAATGTGAGTGACAAATATTACGCTTTCGGCCAATTTCTACCTACCAGATTATATGATGATATGCCTTGCATATTTCTATCGTAAATAACTTTATGCGTCTGTCAGGTTAATCCTGATCTTGACATGGAACTAAAGCCCCATGCACAACCGAGGCCATACCAGGAAAAAAGTTTGAGCAAAATGTTTGGGAATGGTAAAGCTGTCAGCATCCACATTTCTTTTTATAGTACTTCTGTGTTATGGCAACTGCTAAAATTGATGTGTACTTTTCATAGATTTTTTTTATATGTGGTTACCCGGGGGTTGTTATAAAGCGACTGCTCTAGCTTCATGGTGAACTCGTAATAGATATTTTTTCGTTTTGGTAAACAACTCCTAATAGATAGTTATCACTGTAATTCTCTGGGAAAGATGATCAGAATCTTGATACTGCAGGACGAGCAAGATCTGGAATTATAGTGTTGCCTTGTGGTGCTGGTAAATCTCTAGTTGGTGTGTCTGCGGCAGCTCGAATAAAGAAGAGTTGTCTTTGTTTGGCGACGAATGCTGTCTCGGTGGATCAGTGGGCCTTCCAGTTTAAGTTGTGGTCTACTATAAGAGATGACCAAATATGCCGTTTTACTTCTGATAGTAAAGAACGATTCCGTGGAAATGCTGGTGTTGTTGTGACAACCTATAATATGGTTGCCTTTGGTGGTAAACGATCTGAGGAATCGGAGAAGATTATCGAAGAAATGAGAAACAGAGAGTGGGGGTTGTTGCTCATGGACGAGGTAATCAAACAGTTCTTTGTTTGTTGTGTCTTGAATTAAAGTTAGTTTTTTTCTGGTAGGTATTTTGCGGAAAATTAGTTATATGTGGTTCATTGAAATTTTTTTTTTATTAAGCTCATAAATGAGATCTACAAACATCATGAAAATTATGATGCACGTGGTTCCGGCATCATTAAGTTAGTTTTTTTTTAAAGAGTTGTGTGTTTCTTATAGGTGCACGTGGTTCCGGCCCATATGTTTAGGAAAGTTATCAGTATCACAAAATCTCACTGCAAGCTAGGACTTACAGGTAACCAAAACATTCATATTCATCGACCATTACTTTGTGTTATTCTTCAAATCAGAAGCTAAGTCTCTCTTTTGTTCTTTGTTCAGCAACTCTTGTGAGAGAAGACGATAGGATTACAGATCTGAACTTCCTCATCGGCCCAAAACTATATGAAGCCAATTGGCTAGATTTAGTTAAAGGAGGCTTTATTGCAAATGTTCAGTGTGCCGAAGTATGGTGTCCTATGACCAAAGAGTTTTTTGCAGAATATCTGAAGAAAGAGAACTCCAAGAAAAAACAGGTTCATCAATACAACATTATTCACATTGTCCTTTGTTATGCTCAGCAGTATCCTGAAAATTAATAATCTGAGATGGTTAGAAATCTGGACTTTATGTTTAATTTATCTGATGCATGATAGTCCATGAATTGTATGTAGTCTGGATATCAATACAACTAGCTTCGTTTAGTGCATCTCTTAATTTGGAAAATGCTCTTGATAGAGTCACCCAGTAACTCTCTCTGGAGTTGGAGCTATTAAACCTCCTCAGTTGTTCTGACATGTGCATATCTTGTGAACCGTTATCTGCAGGCACTTTATGTCATGAACCCTAACAAGTTTAGAGCCTGTGAGTTTTTGATACGTTTCCATGAACAACAACGTGGAGATAAAATCATCGTCTTTGCAGACAATCTTTTTGCACTTACAGAGTATGCAATGAAACTCCGGAAACCAATGATTTATGGTGCAACCAGGTTCGTGAAAAAACTTCTATTTTTTGGACTCACATTTTTGTTGTCACTTAATATCCAATCTGATATTTCTCTTTGTCCAATATGTAGCCATATGGAGCGAACGAAAATTCTCGAGGCGTTTAAAACAAGTAAAGATGTAAACACTGTCTTCTTGTCAAAGGTATCAGCAACGTTTCCTTTCGATTTACCTGAGGATTTATAGAAAACTTGTTTGTTCCATGTTGATAAATGAACTTAACTGTGGTTTGGTTTTGTTTGACAATAGGTTGGTGATAACTCCATAGATATCCCTGAAGCTAACGTGATCATTCAGATTTCATCACACGCTGGGTCTAGGCGTCAAGAGGCTCAACGTTTGGGTCGTATTCTTAGGGCTAAGGTTTGATTTTCGATATCATTACTCATCACGTTGCGTTTCTCCTAGCTTCTTATGTTGTTGGTTGGTTCCAATAAGTTCATATTTCCCGATGATCAAAAACAGGGTAAACTTGAAGATAGAATGGCTGGTGGAAAAGAAGAATACAATGCATTCTTCTACTCCCTTGTTTCTACAGATACACAGGTAAGTCATTAAATTTGGGTGTATCTCGTGTCTCGCGAATGCAGTGTGCTAAGTGAAAGGGTTTGATTGTTGGACTTGGCAGGAAATGTATTATTCAACAAAAAGACAGCAGTTCTTAATCGACCAAGGTTATAGCTTTAAGGTAATAACAAGCCTACCACCTCCTGACGCTGGTAAAAGCTTGAGCTACCACAGTCAAGAAGAACAGTTGTCTCTTCTGGGAAAAGTGTTGAATGCTGGAGATGATCTGGTTGGTCTGGAGCAAGCAGAAGAAGATACAGACGGAATGGCTCTGCAAAAAGCGCGACGAAGCATGGGATCAATGAGTGCAATGTCCGGTGCAAAGGGAATGGTCTACATGGAATACGGCCGTCACAAATCTTCTGGTCAACAATTGAGAAAACCTAAAGATCCTACCAAACGACATCAGCTCTTTAAAAAACGTTTTGTGTGAGGTACAAAAATGTCTTTGAGCTCTTGTAACTGTGCTCAGCAGAGCTATTTGCTATTTCTAATCATATACAGCAAAAAGAAAATGCCCTTGTCGATGATATTCAACTTATTTGATCCATAATTAACATGTACTGAATCATATTCATACAATTAGCTTTGCAATTCGTTGAATGAGGTTTGATATCTGTCACATTTTAGCTGGTAAAGGGTTTGCCGCGAGATATTAACGAGCTCGACCCCGAGTGAGAGGTTAACGAGCTCGATGTTTAACGAGTTCGTGACCGACGATCCCATCTGACGCCAACTCTGTTGTTTCCACAATTGAAAATATTAAAAGTTGAAACGTCAAATTTGAAGATTACGAAAATGTATCATCGACAAGAGTTCATCGTTTTGATGATAGAGTTGAATGCCTTGGTGATAATTCAACATGTGTATAGTTTAGTCTCTTTCAAGCAATTATGAGACAAAGCATGGTGAATATTTTGAGAGACTCGACTCATCAAACTTTAACGAGATTGGACTCAATAGTTTTATATGAGAGACTGAGCTCATCAAATTCCGATGAGTCTGGTCTCAATGACTCTGGTGAAATATTGAACTCGTCAAATTTAACTAGGTTTGGTTAGGTGATTTTTGAGAGACTGAGTTTATCAAATTTTAGCGAGACTTGATTCGATAATTTTTTGAGAGACTGAGTTTATTAAATTTTAGCGAGATTTCCCTCGATGATTTTTTGAGAGACTGAGGTCGTCAAATTTTAGTGAGACTAAGCTCAGTGAATTTTTGAGAGGCTGAACTCGTATAATTTTAACGAGGTTTATATTGCAAAGGAAAAATAAAATTTAACAAAAAAATAATAAAGAACTTATAAAATATCAGAATTTATACTCATATAAACAAGAGTTCTTATAACATACACATAAGAGTATGCATTCAATATAAACTTAAGTTAGATCACACAAATGTTTAATTATAGTTTCATGTTTCAAAAATATTAAATAATTTAAAAACTCAAAATAGTAATTGTGAATTTCAGTACATTCGGGTTGATGAAGAAAGAAAATATGTTTTCTTTTGATATATAATATATTTAAGGGTTTAGAATCTTAAGTTGGACCACAAACATACATAAAACTATTTATATTGCAAAATAAAAATAAATATTTAACAAAATAAAAAATAGAAAATTTATTAAAATATTTTATTTAAAATTTAAAAGCTCAAAATAATAACTGTGAAATTCAGTACTGCTTGTGTTATAAGAACTTGCTGGATGAAAGGAAGTAAAATGCATCATTTATGGTTAATTTGAGAGTGGTTTAGAAAGTTACACAACAAACAAAATGTGTTCTAAGGGTAAAAGCAGTTCCGGTAAGAAAAAAAAGCAAAGAACAGAAGCAGTTTCGGTGATAACAATGCGGTTTTTGACAATTGTAATTACAAACCTTCGACGTGTAGGGACAATAGAAAATGAAGGAGTTTATGGATACTCTTCTCAAGAAACATGTGGCTAAGCACGACGCAAAGCTTTATGGTTAATTATATTGGGTGATTTGCTAGATTATAGCGGAATTAAGTGGTAATTATTGAAATAGAGCAAATGTTCGTAAATTACTAGAATAGTTTTTTTTAATTTAATATATATTATTTTGCCATTTCCTAATGAGGAAAAAAAAGTAATTACGATAATACCATTAATGAAATATGCCACGTAAGCGATCAACTCTACCACACTAACGGTAGAGTTTGACTGAACTCTACCACACTATGGGTGAACACTACCACACTATGGATGAACTCTACTACACTAAACTGAACTCTACTACACTAAAATGAACTCTACCACACTATGGGTGGACTCTACCACACTATGGGTGAACTCTACCACACTAAACTGAACTCTACCACACAAAAATGAACGCTACTACACAAAAATGAACTCTACCACACTATGGGTGAACTCTACCACACTAAACTAAACTCTACTACACTAAAATGAACTCGACTACACGTAACTGAATTCTAGTGTAATATATTTCGTCGAGTTGTTTTCGAGATAGTTTTTGAACTTTACCACACTAAACTAAACTCTACTACACTAAAATGAACTCGACTACACGTAACTGAATTCTAATGTAATATATTCCGTCGAGTTGTTTTCAATATAGTTTTTGAACTAAACTCTACTACACTAAAATGAACTCGACTACACGTAACTGAATTCTAGTGTAATATATTCTGTCGAGTTGCTTTCAAGATAGTTTTTAAACCTTTAAACGTGTTCCGATCTGGGTGAAATTTTGTGAGAAGTTTCGTGACACAGTGTTATTCAGATCCAACGGTGAGATTATGGTTTCAACGGCTGGATTTTGAGATATTTTGATTTTTTCATGGCTAGTGTATTCTATTCCGTCGGGTCATTTTCAAGAGAGTGTTTGAACGTTCAAACGTATTCCGATCTACGTGAAATTTTGCGGGAAGCTTCGGAACACAGTGGTCTTTAGATCCAACGGTGTAATTATGGTTTCAACAACTGGTTTTTGAGATATTTTGATGTTTTAATGGCTAGTGTATTATGTTCCGCCGCGTCATTTTCGAGACAGTGTTTGAACCTTCAAACGTGTTCCGATCCGAGTGAAATTTTGCGGAAAGCTTTTGTGACCCAGTGATCTTTAGATCCAATGGTGGGATTATGGTTTCAACGGCTATCTTCTGAGATATTTTGATTTTGCTGCAACACGTTGGTTGAACTCTACTACACATTGCACGAACTCTACCATAGTAATGGTAGAGTTTGGATGAACTCTACCACACGTTGGATGAACTCTACCAAGCTATGGATGAACTCTACCAAGGTATGGGTGAACTCTATCACACTAAACTGAACTCTGCTACACTAAAACGAACTCTACTACACGTAAGTGAATTCTAGTGTAAAATTTTCCGTCGGGTCATTTTCGAGACAGTGTTTGAACCTTCAAACGTGTTCCGATCCGAGTGAAATTTTGCAGAAAGCTTTGTGACCCAGTGATCTTTAGATCCAATGGTGGGATTATGGTTTCAACGGCTATCTTCTGAGATATTTTGATTTTGCTGCTACACGTTGGTTGAACTCTACTACACATTGGACAAACTCTATCATAGTAATGGTAGAGTTTGGATGAACTCTACCGCACGTTGGATGAACTCTACCAAGCTATGGGAGAAAATGAGAAGAACGAAAGAAGAAGAAGAATATTTTTTTTAATTAAAAGAGTGTAATTGTAATTACACCATTTGTTTCATTTTTTTCCAACAAAAACTATTTCTGTAGTTAGGTCATAATTTTGCTCTGTTTGAGCAATTCTTTCAATTATATTTTATGTGGCTTTTTGTGTGTTACGACTTACTCAGACGTAGAGTGTTCACAAAACATATTATATTGTGATCAAAATATTTTGATTAAAATTTTAGTCAACATAATAATGATCAAAAATATATCAATTTTTAACGAATTAAATATTTGATTATTAAATAATCAAAATATTTTGATTAATCGATATATTATCAAAATATTGTGACCATTTTTTAACGATAAACTAGAAAATAACTCAACTTTGATCATGTTCATAATCAGAATTTTTGATTAAAATTAAAGGGTCAAAACTTATTCGTTGAAAATTTATGTTGGTCAAAAATTAATCAAAAAAACTACTTTTTGACCATAAAATGTTTTCTAATAATGGTTATGCTTAATTTTTATATTACGTGTCATTCTATCGTTGCTTATGTATGTTTTAGTGTTATGACTTACCCTTAATAATAACAATGTAACAAGGCGTTTCTTTTTAGCATTATAAATGAATAGAGTTTGCCTCTCACGCCAAAAAAATTTCCTTAACGCGAATCCCAAATCTGAATCTTAACAAAAAAAGAATTTATAAAATATTGGAATTTACACTCATACAAACTATAGTTCTAATAACATTTACATGAAAACATGCATTTGACATAAATTTAAGTTGGATCACACAATATTATAATTATAATTTTATTTTCAAAAAGACTTAAAATCTAAAAACCTAAAATACTAACTGTTGAACTTCAGTACAATCAAGTTGATGAAAGAAAGAAAAGATGTTTGATATATTTAACTTAGAATCGACCACAAACATGCAAAAAACATTTCTATTGCAAATCAAAAATAAAATTTAACAAAACAAAAATAATTTTTTTATAAAGTACTCATATAAACAGTAGTTCTAATAACATTCACATTAAAACATGCATTTGATATAAATTTAATTTGGATCACACAATAGTTTAATTTATAGTTTTATATCTCAAAAAGACTTAAAAATCTAAAAGCTCAAAATAGTAATTATGAATTTGCTTTATTTGATCAGTATAACATGTAAGCATTAATTCGTTTCACACTACATTTTTGTTAGTTCTTGTGACACAATTCAATCATATGTATACGAGAATGGAAAGAAAAATGATATTTACATAATCCTAAAGAAAAATTAACATTTTTTTCTTTCTTAATATTTGGTTTCATGTCTCAAAGGTTTTGTTTGAGTGACAGGCCCAATATTAAAGAGGCCTTTGATTCACTGTTCATAGAAAACAAAGAATCAAATCTCATAGCTAGTTTGTCATCAACCCTAATTCTGATGATAACGTTTAAAAAAATGCGTGCGGTACAAGACAACGTTGAGAGCTTTTACCATCATTGAGGATCCGAAAGAGACTAGAAGAAGAGTCCATGAAACATCAACAACACAATTTTGACGAGATTTAAGAATGGATTGAGTTTCTTAATGAACTTATAATAGACTTCCTTCAACAAGAATGGAGTAATTTTAAATGTGGAAGTTTTGAGCAACTAATTTAATATTACTTGAAAATAATGATTTACATGAAATTATCAACTGCTGCATAAGTTAGTGACGTTTTTTACTATTTTTAGTAGAGAATATATTTGTTTATTGACGTACTTTTATGCTTTTAACTATAGTTAGCTAATAGAGAATAATTTAGATGAAGACTTTTGTGAATTTGGACCCACACGTCTTCTAACTTTTTCTTAATCTCATTGTACATTCTTATTTCTTAATTTTTGGTTTGGTTTAATATGTGAAACTTAAACTCGAACTAAGTTTAATTAGACTGAGTTTATGTTATAAATTTTAAAGCCACCGGTTAACTAGACAATTGGTCAAAACACAAGAACAAACGAAAGAGACATTTAAGTTCGAAGTTGTGTCTTTTTATTCTATTTTATAGTTATACTATATAACTAGTTTATTTTTTATATGAAGAAATATATATATATATATATATATATATCGAAATATTTAAATGTGTATTTCTATTTCTAGCTTAGTTGTTTACAATTGTGAAAGTCGGTAGGATAGGAACCCTACAAGCACTAACAACAACAAAAATGTATACTTATAATACAAATCCATAAATAAAATTAAATGAATATTAAGATTCGTCCCACGTTGGAGGAATATATTTTGTCAATTATTTTATAATCCTATAGTATTTTAGATTAATACTCTTTGTATTTCAATAAGCTGGACCTATAAAGGTAATGTGTAGGTAGAATTTTGACCACTTTTTAACAAAAATTATTAATATGTTACTACATTAATTATTTACAATGATATTCTTTTATGTATTTATTCGACAAAGCATTAATGATCAAATGCCAACTATCCATTCTTTGCAACTGAACAATACTCTTTTAATTTGTAAAAGTTTACATCTTTTGTCATTTAATACTTATATTTAAACCAGGTAATATTTTATGACGTTGTGCATGACAAGTTTTTTGTTAAAACATAAATATGAATATGCCATTTATATATTTGTAATCAAATATCTTCTTCTATATATTTCCAAAAGTTCTTTTAAATTTTTTATGAGTTTATAACCACTTTAATTTTGCGATTACCGTGTATTGATTACTTGGTTGTGGTAAAATATTATTTTTACCATAACTTTATAGTCAAAACTAGAACTTTTTCTTGTACACATGCGTGTGAAGATAATCAAGTTAGCAAAGACAAAAAGCAAACTAAAAACTAAAGCCAAAGTTAAACTTAGTTAAGAGTTGGACCACTTGAAGTCGGCTACAAACACAAAGACAACAAAATACCTTTTATATGTCAGTGTCCATTGGTTAAGGGAGTCTTAATTCGTCCAAAGTTCTAAACGCAAAAGGAGCCACCTTTAGGATTTGGTAAGTGCACGAGATCCAATGTTGTCGCATGGATAATGAGATCATTTGGGCTGTGATAGAGTAATGTAAAGGTGAGAAAAGCCGTCGTAGGTTGTGAAAAACAGAGAACGTACATTGTGATTTATGTTCATTACATAGGCATAATAGCGTAGTTCAGTGGTTGAGTTGGACTTTGAAAAATCTAAGAATTCTCAGGTTTAAGCTTTTACATGGTTTTTTGGTCTTCGAATATAGTCAAATTTTATGTAGTCTGTTAATTCGAAAACCAATTAAAAAAACAAAGTTTTCATAACTTGACTCGAAATTTATGGTATCCATCATATTTTTCCGTAACAACTTTAATGAATTATCGAGATATAGGTTGTTTCACTTTGATATCATTGAACTCATAAAAGATTGTGAGTCTTTCTCTTCCTCTCTCATTTCTTGCAAAGTCGATTCTCCATCTTTGAGTGTTGTTTCAGTTTTGTACTAGTCTTTGTTTTAGACACAAATAATCTTAGTATTTTTTATTGGATATATGGATTTTATTTCTTTTAAGATAATTTACTTCTAAAGCTAATATTAAACTAGTATATAATTTTCAAATGTGTTGTTAATGGTTAAGAAGTACGTGGTTTAATTGGTTTGTTCCTGTCTACCTACCCTAAGTAATAAGTGGTGAGTTTGAATCTTGTTCATTTTAATTGGAGTATTTAGATTATAAATCGGCTTTATTATTAAAAAAAAAGTGTTGTAATAAAAATTAAGCTCCACTATATAATAATTGGTCAGAAATTTATATCAAAATCTAAGCAATATTTTTTAAGAGATTTTTTTATAAAATAATGTAATGTAAGCAATTTTCGTTTAAATTTTATGTCAAGTGGAGAATAATAAAGAGAATAAGTAAACAAATTGCCGCAAAGGAGGACCCATTTGAGCTCAAATCATCATTTCTTCCTTTAAGATCACGATTCACTCAAAGTTATATTTTAACACATGAGGGCATTTTCAATCTTTTTATATATAAAAAAACACTAAATACAATGTACAAAGCAATTAAAAAACAAAGAACAAAAAAAGAAAAATTCAAGACATTTATACTTTTTAATAATATTATTAGATGAAGGTTTCGAATGTAAAGACATTGGAGACCAAACGTAGGGAACTTTTCGATTATATAAAAAATAAATTCAGAATTTTATGCCTTTCTGAATACTTAAAAGAAAATGCAATGTTATTATGGTTATACAAAATAGAATATAATTCTTGGACTAACTAAATTTCACATTATATCTCTGCTATATAATGCAATGGATTTTTTTGCTGATAAAATAGTTTTTAACGATTTACCAAATTCCTTGAAATATTTGAGTGTAAATCAATTCTATTAGCACGTACGCTTTAGACAGAAAATAATAAATTAATATATAATGCGGTTGGTCAAAAAGATAAAATATTGGAATCATGCTTTGGTTAGTTGATTATATATTATCATTACCCAATACATAAAAGGCTCATTAATTATTATTTCTTCCATTAACTATTTGGTACACGACGAAGAATCAATTTTAGATTCCCTTAACACTTAAAAGTATCATTTTGTTTTCCTTCTTATGCATTTGATTTACCCAACCTAAAATTAAACAAAGTTTACAATATCAAAATTGCAAGAGCAAATTTACCATTAACCTTCGAAAACGTTGTTTCATTGAAGCCAAGTCCTTAACCAATGTAAACTAATATCTAAGATCTTGTTACATAATATTTTCCATCTTTTTATAACATAGAAAATTAAGGATAATGAGCATAGTATGAACCAATCAGGTATCATGATCATGAGTGAACTGACGAATGTTATTTCCTGCAAGATTATGTAATTATGTAGAGTCAAACTTTAATTTTAAAAAATTGCAGAATGTATATTTAAATATTTAGCCAAAGATTTGTTCTAGACAAAAATATACATTTAAATATTTAGCCAATAAATTTTGATGACTTGTTCCAGACGGCTAATATAAGTCTGGGAACCATCTAAAATACCAGATAATTTTCAAACCATATACGCCGTTTGGATTTGGCTAATGTTTTTCGTCTAGTACGTTTTTTTATCAATAATGAACAGTTCGATAAAATTTGATCTATAATCAAAGTTTTCTAACTGAAACTGGATGAGACCGACCGGTATACTTATGTAACCGTTTCACTTTCAAATGATTATCATATTTTGTGGGATACGATCTAAACGATTACAAACTTTCATATAAGAATTATTAAGATCCACTAAAATGAATTATTAAGATACATACATATATGTATGTATGTAATGAAACACCATTAGTCGGGTTTATTCAATTAGAGAAAACATGCATATTAGTCTCTTTATTAAGTATATATATGTTCACGTCTCAAGTATCAATTGAGTTTTCTTTAATTTTACGATCTAAAACTTATCGCTAACATCGTGAAAAAAGTTCAATAGAAATACAAACTTGATACGTTACGTGAACTATGAAGACATAAGTTCCAACATTTTTCTTGGTCTTTATGTTCATCATATTCAGAAACTCGTCGAAAAACACCATTCGAAAACTCATTCACCATTTTACTAATGACATATACCAAAGTCTTTTCTCATTCCTTGATTTTATTATCTAATCTTTTTAAAAGGAGATGAGAACATTTATTTGAAACTATTCGAATTTAAGATTCAGAAACGTATATAAATGACACGAATCCATGATGTGATAATGAATGTATTGTATTAGAATTTTTCAAAGAATGCTTCTATTTTGTGAATAGAATATTTAATACTTTATATCTTCAAAATATATTTACTTATCTGTATCAATATTGCTTTGTCCGAGATATCTGTACACGTATAATTTTATCTTCCTTGAGCATCTCAAATATTCTTGTAAGCTATAAAGATTAGAAAACATTTTGCTTTATTTTATTGCCTCGATTTCCACAACATGATTTCTAGAATTATATTTTGATTGGAATTATTGAGAAAACTGCCTTTTAGAAGCATTAAAGGAATAACGATAGGAAAAGAGTGAGGGCATTTGGGAATATATTATCTTCTTTTTAATAAAGACAAAAAAATAAAATAAAAACATAACTTTGATATATATATATATATAGTTTTTAATTAAAAATTATATCTGTAGTCATTTTTTTTACGTTGTGGAATAAAAACATTATTTGGAACTCAACATCTTCAAAATTAATATATCAAGAAAATAAAACTTGATATACTAAGAAAGCTAGTGTGTAGATTTATAATCAAAGAAAAAAATCGACCGGTGTCTAGACCAATTAATATTTAAATTTGTCATATGAATAATGTGGTAAAAAAACTTATTTTAATTAATCGAAGTAAACCAAATTTTATTTTTGTCTATTTTACTCATACGTCATAATAATGAAAACTTATTTTGGAATACAGAGTTTACAAAAATAAAGAGTTCTAAAAAGTCTTTCAACATTTCGAATCAGAAAATAATTTTTGTAATTTACGTATCTACAAATAAACGATAAAGCAAAGTAATTGAAAATACTTCTTATTCTTGCAAAACTTTTTATGTAGGTAGAAAATTTGGCTAAATAATATGGATTTTCAGCTATTTTCACAGTTTCTACAGTGCACACAAAAACTGTTTTCGTGAATTAAAATGAAACCAAATATCAAAAAATATATGATTGAATTGATTTGTCTTTGATCTAGTTTAACATTAGATGGTAAACTTGAATCCTACTCAACTTTAGTTGGAAAATTTTGATTATTAACCAAATTTTTCAATTCATGGAAAAAAAAAAGTGAAACCAGGTTTATTTTATTTTGAAAACAAATAAATTAATTTACTTTTACAGAAAAGTCAAAATGTACATACTAAAAAAGAGCATAATAAATTAATAATTAGTAGCTAATCACATATATATAGGGGAACATGCCATCCAATATCTTTTAAAAACTTTGTATGCTAAGTCATGATTAGTGATATTATTATTTACTTGTAAAATTTTTTGTTTTTATAATTTATTATTACTAGCTAATTATATATCCACTGGATTTGACATCACTTCGAAATACCTTTCTTAAGACCAAATTAAAAGGAGAAAAATAACATTATACTAAGTTATGAATAAATAATCCAGCAACCCGAGGAGTTGTCGGCGTTCATATCTTACTAGGAAGAGTTTCAAAGACTACGTCTACGGTTTTTTTCTTGTCTTTTATCGGTCATCCCCGTCAATTAAATCATAAAGCTGATGCTCTTGCCAAGTTCGGCCAAATTTCTGTTCTGTGATTTGGTTGGGTCTAGTTTATTCTCGTCTTATCATTGGAAAAAAAAAGTTATGAATAAATTATAAATGTATAAATCGTCCTTGTAAGTGCTATATTGTCAATTCTTTTGATTTAATTCCACCATAATGGAAAAAGAAACAATATTAAATACAAGAAAGAAACACATGTGAGCTTCTCCGTTGCTTCTTTTGCTTTCTTTGTCTTTCCGGATTTGAATTTTATTCAGTCAAATTACCAATTATGTTAAAGGTGTATTTCCTCAAGTGTTCTTCATGATAAGAGTTGTATTACTATAATAATATTATATGAATTTTAATTCTATATTCTGAAATGAAATATGATTTGCAAATCAGGCCATATGGGATAAACAGATTTATAATTTAGTGCAAATCGTAATTATGTGAAATAGAAAAAGATAAGAATAATTTCAAAAAATGTTTCTCTATGAAGATATCCTTCTTCAAAAATGTTCTTTCTCTTTAAAAATAAATCGAAGCAAAATGATATTTTTGAAAGAAAATTTAGCTTAACGTGTATTTTTAAAATTCTAATAACAAATGGTTGCAATGTAATATATAATGGTGAAAATAATATGTAGATCGATACATATTTTTTTTTAGGGTTTATTTAGTCGGAGACCTGTAGTGCTTTCTTGTCCCATAAGTTATCGTTTTAGGCTTTGTTTTGTTTTTCCTTTTTTGGCATTGTGTATAATGTGTTTTTTTTTATTTGGCGGCCACTGAATTTGCTAAGCTTACTTTTTATTATTGCTGATTTTCGAATAGAAATGGGGTATTGAATAAAAATACCACTTTTCAAGATATCAGAAAAGTTTTATTAAGGTTTTTCTTTTTATTTAAAGAAAATAAATTTTAAACTAGTTATGGTAAGTGCAAATGGCTCTTACCCTAGTGACAGGCGGTAAGTCCACATAAGGCAACTCATTTACACAACCAGAGATCGAGTCTCCCTGCCTATATCATGTAAGAATTTGGCTATTGAACCAGCCAGTTGTGGTCCAATATAATTTGTCGTTGATAAAAAAAAAACTAGTTATGGTAAGTCTAATTTGGAAATAATAAATTATGTTGTGTGGTATTTTAGGGTATTCCTCATATATTGAATGTGTAAAACTAAAGTGATGATAGTAATATATATATATATATATATGATTATGAACTCAATGTTTTGTGATTTGATTCTTCTGATAGGCTGTTACCTTTTCAATGTTTTTTTCGCACATATGCATGAAAAAATCCTTTACAAAAAAGAGAATTTGGTGAATTGCCATTTCTTTGTCAACAACTTTTCTTTAACAGCCTTGAAATTCTTCTATTTGCTTCATTTTATTTAATGTTTTAGTTGAATGCACACCTATAAAAAGAATTTAATATCTTTTTTAAAAAACTTATTTAATATTACAATTTAATATAATTGGTCAATTTTAATAATTTAAGGTTAAAAAATACATTAAATTCTACATAAAAATCGCATAACATCTTATAAAATAGAACAAAACAATTCTTAAAATATTCATATTATTTCGAACACAAAGAGTATTAATCTTTAGAGCCAAGATTTAGGCATTGAATTTACATGAGTACAATTTTTTAGGAAAAATCATAACGCTGTGAGTTAGAAAATTTGCATTGTTATTGAAAACTCTAGTAATCAGATGAGAGGAGAAACTAGAGAAAATTTATGAGCTTTTCATATTTGTGGGGCTAATATCATCTTCGGTATCTCTGAGCAGTCTGTAGCACAAACAACTTCTGAGATCTAAATCGACAACATAGACTCCATCGTCCATAGTAGAGCCTCTATCTCCCTGAATGAAGAGGTGAAAAACTTTGATTAACATCTCGAGCTCTCAGATAAACTCCTCCTCTGTGAGCCCAATTACAAAAGTATTCTGAATCTTTCTAGAAATCCATTCATAAAACAACGATGTCATGTAAAACTTAGATACCTATCACTAGAAAAAAAATTGTATTGATACGTAATATTTTGTCACAATATAAAGTTATTGTTACGAAATTATGACGATTTATAAATGGTTACAATAAAAGTGTCACAAATGTATATTGGTAATAAAACGTCATAATATACTTGTGACGAATAAATCTAATAACAATTTTGTCAAAAATCTTTACGGAATAGAGTCACAATGATCTGTAACAAATATGTATATAAAACGGCATAAATTATTACTAATATTTATAGTCGCAATACAATTATTCTAATAACTTATATATTTGTAGTGTATTAGGAGTTTGGTCACCGTCTCGTAGTGAAGGTTGTGAGTAGCATACGTTGGTTTGAGGAACCTCGATTGCCTCATGAATTTTAAATCATTCATCTGTTTTCAAGTTCGCCACCTTAAAAGTATTTCTTGGATCTTTGTTCAAACTCGAGAACAGTTTATCATTTTTTGTTTTCTAAATGTTTCAAATGATTCAAGGAAAGCTTCTTAGTTTTATGATGTTTGTCTGGTCCATATCAAAAAAGGTAATC
Source organism: Lepidium sativum (assembly GCA_023374145.1). Taxonomy (NCBI): domain Eukaryota; kingdom Viridiplantae; phylum Streptophyta; class Magnoliopsida; order Brassicales; family Brassicaceae; genus Lepidium; species Lepidium sativum. The sequence goes on from JAKUCM010003247.1 coordinate 18,070, forward strand.
CATATTACTATAAGAAAAATGCATGTTACCATTTTTTATAAGATCAAATAAGAGTGTTACGGTATTAGTGAAAACTCATTTATCCTTTTTTAAAATTATATAGTCTTGCATAATATATAAAAAGGACAACAAAACACAATTATGGTTTTCTAAACGACCCTCAACGATCAAAAGTGTTTACAAGAAATATATTAACTATATATATATTTTTTTTTGTCAATGGTAAATTATATTGGGCCACAACTAGCCGGTCCAATAGTCAAATTCCTATATAATGTAGACGGGGGCTCGATCTCAGATTATGCAAATGAACTACCTTATGTGGACTTACTGCATGCGACTACGCTAAGAGTCATTTGCATTAACTATATATATTAGTAATGACAAAATAATAATAAAAAAATCATACTAATATAGTGTTTGTAAGCAAAATTTTGGCTCCACAAGAAATTTGATGTCTCATTGTATATTCAGTGGGTCATTTGACTTGAGCAAATGTAACTGTAATAATTCCCTATGCTTTTAGTACACTAACATGACCGATGAGAATCTTCATCTTCAACGCTTCGGATTCTTAAATAATAGTTTCTTTTTTATCATGATAAAGAGCATAAAAGAGCAATGTTCAATCCACTAATGTAAAAAATCTTATAAAAATTGACATGGTATTTAAGAATATTCTTCTTGGGTCAAGTATACGTTGATATTCATTCATTCATTACTACAATTTAACTTATAAAAATTTACATTAGTCTTTTGAAACATATTATCTGTTTTAGTTAATCAATTTGGTGGAACATATGATACAAGTAATGATCTGTTTTATTCAAATAATTTGATACATGGCTCGATTGAAATATATATATGAATTCTTTAAAATATATTGGAATCTTCTCGTCTTATTAAGAGTCTTCACCAGAAGAAAGAAGACGATGTTGTAAATTGTAATTGAGGCTGTTGCATCACCACAAAGCTGCTCATAGAAGCTTCTTCCTCTTTCTCATGCAGCCCATCCAATTTCTGTCCACCATTATATTTTAATACATTAGAAATAGTATTTGTTTTAGTACTAAAATATTTGAATTGCAAATTTGTAGACACTCCTACAAATGAAGTCTATAATATAAACATATTATCCCATCTAAACCGAGAAAATTGTTGATCCGTATAATTGAGTTATTTAGAGAACTTGAGTTATGGATTAACCTTTATCGATTCATTTGTATACTAAAATATTTGAATTGCAAATTTGTAGACATTCCTATAAATGAAGTCTATAATATAAACATATTATCCCATCTAAACCGAGAAAATTATGGATCCGTATAATTGAGTTATTTAGGGGACTTGAGTTATGGATTAACCTTTATCGATTCATTTGTATACTAAAATACTAGTATATAAAAGCATGCAAAACATGTTAATAAAATGAAACATCTTGTATAATAAAACTAGTGTTGTTTTTATAGTTTGATAGAAAAAACATGAAATAAAAGTAGGCTTTTGAAAACAATTTACCCAAAGCTCAGAGTCGTCATCTTCAATGTTGGGGATTTCTGAAACTTCGTCAGTACGTGCGAATCTGCCACGTATTCTAGGTCTACTATCCGCCAATGTTTTCCGACATGCATACTTTTTTGGTATTTCCATCAAAAAATACAAATTTATAATCAGAATTCAAAAATAAAAGAATCAAAAGTCTTGAAAATGTTATAAAATTATTACCTTTATTGTTTTGGTAAAGTTTCTCTGGCTTCGTTTAGCTCTGTACTTTGAGATTTTCTCTTTACGTTCTTCTGCACTGTAACGTCCCACTTTAAAGTTTTGTTCATCGGTTAATAACGCCGGTGAGTTCTCCGATGATGGCTGCATTGCGAAATTTGTTCAGTAAAATTCAACACTTTTAGTAGAATTAAAACTCATAGTAAAAGAAAAACAGAGACCTGCAAGTCTCCTGTGCTATAGACTCGTCGCATCTGACCGGAAAAGAAGTCATTTTCCGGTGAGCTCAAGGTGTTATAATAAAGATTTGAAGAGTCCATCATCGGAATATTGAAGGGCTGCTGCTGATTTGGTTTCCCTTGGACTGAATTGGTACTAAAGCTTCTCTGCATATATCTCCCTGCATTCTCTATTTCACTGTAGCTTCTAGCCATTGATACTGTCTGATTATTACCACCGTCTAAGAACTTCTCTGTTTTGACTGCGTCCGAGATTTGAAAATCAGTGAAGTTTGGGTATAATCCGGTTTGTATTTGTGGAGAAAGTGTTAGGGTTCCAAGGAGATCACTTGGAGGAGATGAAGAGAGGATGTTGTGAGGAGTAAAATGTTCAAAAATGCTAAGAGATTCATCAACAGAGTAAAGTTCATTGTTACAGAACATATCTGTGTTTGTTGTGTCTGAAGAAAACATTTCTGGACTAGAATTACGAAAAAGTGAAGAAGATGATGAAGAAGAGCCATCGAAGATATAAAGATCTGAAGAAGCAGCCATTTTTGAACTTAATCAAAGAAGTAAAACTCAAATTTATGTTCTGTTTCTAAAAACCAAAAGTGGCAAAAACAGTTTCCTCAAAAAGATTTGTGTTTGTGGGTTTCTCTGTTTCAGAACCAAGACTTGACAGTTGAAGTTTCTTTTGTCTGGTGAGCTCTAACTATTTATAACGGTGGAAAATTTTGTGTTTTATAGATAAGTCCTTGTATTTTATTTATTTGGTGGATTTTGTCTTAAGGTTTTAGATGGTTACATTTTAAACCCAATTGCTTACGTCCAAGTAGTTTAATTTAGAATCTATTTGGTCTCTCTGTCTTTTTTGATGCATGATGTGAGCAAAAGCTTCTTTTGTTGTTATATTACTATTCAAATCATTCTTTTGTAGAATCTAATTCGGCCATTGTCATTGCTGTTGAAATTATACCTTCAGATTATATAATTATTTTAAGGTGTAGTTGAAAATATTCGAGAGATTTTACATTCAACAATTTGTTTATTTGCAGCTATAATAATTTAAAAATAGATAATAATAATTAATCCCTAGTATGACAACTTACATATACATCATCTAGCTTTATTGTTATTTTGATGCCATATACCATACAACTAGTGACCAATTAAACTCACATCTGTATTTTTCATGTCAAGTAAACCATTTATAGTTTGTTTCTAATGTAATTAAATAACATAGAATCTGGCTATCTTTCAAGTAATTAAATCTCTAATCTACTGTTTTTTATTTAAATTCAATTTCAGAAAATTCGCATTGTCCCACATGATATAGTTTAAGGTTTGAGATATGGTTCAGACCATATCAATACAATCATTTGACAAAAAAAAAACACCGCGTCTAAAAAAGTCTTTTAAGTAGTTAAATATTCACATATACTTTTTATTTGTGAATTTGATTTTAAAGAATCGTGTTGACCTGTCAAATATTTATTTATTAAAAGGGTTTGGATTATGATCCAGATTTGTCGATACAATCATTTACTTAAAAAATTAACATACAACTCATCTCCTTATTAAGAGTCTTCCACCAGAAAGAATAAGAAGTTGTTTAATTATTGCAAATGAGACTATTGCAATACCACGAAGCTGCTCACAAAAGCTTCGTCTTCCGAAATGCTTTAAAGCCTGACCTTTCAAAAGCTTCAAAACCTATGAGACAACTAGCTAGGTTGCCTGAAGTCGTAAAGGATTCTTGTTTGGTTTAGCAATAAGAATTTGGAATTTGAAGCTACATTAAAGAATCTGGTCCAACTAAGAATACATGTCTTTCTAGTTTGGATTCGGAGCACCACTATTCCTTTATAGGCTGTTCGTGGCGCAGACCATCTTCACAATGCGAAAGTGGCATCTTCTAACCTAACAATCATTTTATATGTTCTATAGTTCAATCCATCATCTCCAATAAATACACCTTTCACTCTTAAATTCAAACTCATAATTGGGTTTTTATAATGGATATGAACAGCACCCTTTATGTTTTTGGTTTTTTGTTAACATTGGGTCACAAATGGCCGGTTCATTAGCCAAGTTCTTGCAAATGTAAGCGGATGGACTCGATCCCAGAATGTACAAGTGCACATACCTTTTGTGGACTTACCACCTGCCACTAGGATAAATGCTACTTGCACACCCTTTATGTTCTGATTTGTAATATATAGTTTAAAAGAATTTGATTTGCTTAACAAATAATTTAAGAGACCAAAGGGTTAAACTGGCAAATAAGATATTTATTATTCTGAAATTTCGGCATTTCCAATGGGTCAAAGAGTGTTAATTAAACCAATGAAAACTTGAGAGGAGCGAAATTTAAGTACAAAACATTAAATAAGAAACTGTTTTTCAAAAAACAAAATCAAAGAAAAAGGAAAAAGAGAGGGAGAAAAGAAGAGTGTATATTATCTTAAGGAAAGAAATAGAAACGTTACTTTGAATTTGATTACTATATTCAAATAGTTTCTCTTGGATTTGTATTTTCTTGGAAAATCTCAATTGAATATTTTTCTGGTAAAGATTAAAAAATCATGTCGAAATCTCAAGATAAGCTTGAAAAGATGCAGCTCCGGCAAAGTTACCGGAATTTATGGCACGCCGATCTCATGAGCACCGTCTCCGCCGATACTCCTTGTATTTATTCTATTTCTTGCTCTCTACGTTATCTTTATTTGGTTAGAGAATTATCGACTAATTTTTAATTTCTTGTAATTTGGATTGGCAGATTGTTTCTTCTCTTGTTTGTGGTAAGTAATTCATGTTCTTCTTGAATTTCTTTGGTTTTTTCTCTGTAAATTATCACTGTCCATTTCATTAAAATGTTGATATTATGGCTTCTTGCTTGTAGAGGAAGAAATTGATCACTGATTTTAAGAATTCCGTCATAATCTTTTCAATGATTGTATTCATTTGTAGTGGGCCTTGCGTTTCATACTTACTTCGGAAAAGAGCACTTTATAATGACATGTCAAGGTACTGAATTCCTACTTTCCTTAAACATCAACAATGAGATTTGTTTCTTCTGTTTATCTTAAATGCTATTTGTTTATGTGAAGGTACACTTGTTGTGGTGGTTTCATGCCTTGTAGTGGTAAGTGTGGAGAAAGAAAATGCCCTCATTTTTGTCTTGCTACTGAGGTAAAGTAAACTTAGATTACTTGTCATACAATCTTTATCTGAAACCTTTAACTTATTAGAGTTAAGTTCTCACTCTATTCTTATCGTATGATGTTGACATTGTTGAGTAATTCTGTTTCTTCAGGTGTTCTTCTGTTTTGGAAACTCCGTAGCATCTACGCGATTCATGTTGCAAGACGAATTCAACATCCACACAACACAATGCGACAATTGCATCATTGTATTCTCTACTTTGTCACTCTTTGTTTTTACTTTCAAATACAGGGTTCTGTGTGCTAATATTCTCTTGTTTTGCAGGGATTTATGTTCTGTCTCAACCAAATCGCTTGTATCTTCTCTCTTGTAGCTTGCATTGTAGGAAGTGATGAACTCTCTGAAGCTTCTCAGCTTCTTTCTTGCTTAGCTGATATGGTCTATTGCACGTATGTATACTCTCTTTAAACTCCATGTCACTGGCTCGAATTGGCCCTTATTATTGCTGATTCTCTACTCTTGTCTTTAATCTTTGCAGGGTCTGTGCGTGTATGCAGGTACACAAAGAGAGTTTTCCTTTCCTTTTTTCTGATGGTGATACTTAAGGTAACCAAAACTAATCTCTTCTCTTTACTTACAGACACAACATAAGATTGAGATGGACAAAAGAGATGGTGTGATTAGTTCTCAACCAATGTCAGTGCCACCGGCTCAACAAATGTCTCGCATTGATCAACCGGTTCCTCCTTATGCTGGTTACCCTCCAGCCACTGGCTATCCTCAGCCTTACTATCCCCCTCCAGGCCATGGTTACCCTCCTCCTCCGGCCTATCTACCTCCTGGACATGGCTACCCTCCACCGCCCGGATATCCACCAGCACCGGGCTATCCAGCACCAGCTTATCCCTCAAAGTAACTGATATCTCAATCTTCAGAATCAACTTCTAGTGTTTGAGTAATCAACATTTGGTATGTTGTGGTTGTTAGTTTACAAGTAGTTCTGTTGCTCGGTTTAGTAGGACCGAATAGCTTCTTTACAAACCGAGTTTGTTGTCTCATTGGTTTATCGTTTTTTCTTTATGTAAGACCACCTCGAATGGAAGTTTTTAAGATGGTTTTTTAAGAATAAAAAAATAAATAATAATAAGAAAAGAAAGAGAAAGAAACAAGTTTCTTAAATAAGAGATTTAAGAGACTTGATCTTAATTTTTAAGAGACTCAAATACCACATGTCACTACATGATTGAAGGTTTTTATTTTTTTTTAAACAATAAACTAAATTTTAGTAAAAATATATTGATATTTTATTATGAAGAACTTCTAATTAGTATCTCCAACAATGGAGATGCTCTAATGAAATGAACCGTAACCTTTGGAAAATTATACTCTCTTTTTTTCTCTCTCTTTTTTTTTCTATAGTTGAATTAAATTGATTGAGAACCATGTTGGTCATGTTTGCATTTAATTCAAATTTTTGGCAATATATTCATAATTAATCCTTATACTATAATTCAACAATGTATATAGTCAACAAATGTATTATGAGAAAAAATTCTCGTGAGCGGTGAGCCTAATTAACTGTAAGAACCATTTTTGAACAAGTAAAATTATATCACTGTCATGTCATAAATTATTATTTCCAAAGTTGGAATTATAAAGTCTATAAATAGTAAAATTGAGATTATCATTTTTTTATCTCTTTTTTTTCATCAACGGATAATACAAATTTCCTTCTTCAGTTTAGTAAACACCACCTATAATATTATATTTACATATTTCAACCACTCAACTAAAAAAAGAAATTAAATTCCCATTTGCAGGAACTAAAATTCCACCCAAAAAAAGAAAAAGATTTTAAAATGATTCTACAGTAAGTTCAGATTCAGACAAAACTCGTTGATTAAAAGCAAGTTGTAACTCATCAGGAATAAACGCCATTCTACAAAGTGGACACGTCATCTGATTATAACCCATCATCCAACGGTCCAAACAGCTCCGATGAAATATGTGTTGACAATTTGTCAGCCGTCGGATCTCATCTTCATTCTCAAACTCATGGAGACACACGGCACAACAATCGGATCCGGACCCAATACCGGGTCGGCTCAATTCCGAGAATCTTATCACAGGTAAGATTTCTCCGGCTAACCTCGCTCTCACCGGAAAGAAAAAGGAGCTTTCTTGGTTATGACTCACCGCCGTGGAAACTGACGGAGGCTCCGGCCAAGATGAAATCGGGTCGGATTCTAGGCAGTCGGGTAGACCCAATATCCGAAACACTGTGTCTATGAGTATTCGGATTAGTCCTAGAAGAGAAAGTAAATGAAGGAAGATTCTAGGGAGGAGAAGCTCAGTGTAGCCCACCGGAAAACCCATAGCTTCGCCGTTAGAGAGAGAAAGCTAAAGAGAAGAGAGAGTGGATTTAGAATTGGTAAGGAGAGAAAAAGGTCGAGAAGAGTTGGATATATATACACATTATGATAAATATATAAAAATATAAATGCTTTATTTATATATTTAAAGAATAATTAACTAGTGACTATTAATTAATATTTTTTTTATTACATGATAAAATTACAAATAATGCAAATATTATATCATCACATGAGTTACGTTCCGTGATAGGTTTATAGTAAGCTGTTAAACGTAAAACTCTATTAATTTCAAACAACACCAAAATTTAGTCACATAGTACGTCAAATTTTATATTTTCAGCATTAAATATACATATACAGTATAACTTTTAGTAATTAATCATACTGAGATTCTAATTTTTATTAATTTACAACAATTACTAATATAATAATTAAATTGGAAACTTAATTAGAAACTATAAAAAATTATAAATTAATAAACTTAATTAGAAACTATAAAAAATTATAAATTAATAATCGTTATTAATTTATCAAAAATTAATTTTAAGAGGATTTAACTGTATATTTACTCTATTTTTAATTATAAAACAAATCTCATATTTCTATCTTTTAAGTATTTCTGTTTTTACCATAAATTTATTGATGTAGCTTAGTAAATAAAGATGGAAAAAAGAGATGAAAATTTCTTTATTACGACCTAAAAAAGCAAAGATAGTAAAAGGTACGTGATTCAACAAAATGTACAGAAGAAAACATGAAGGTGGGGACAAAAGGATTTAAATGGTTTTATTGACACAAGAAAAAAAAAAGATTTAAATGGTTTGAGATGGTTCCACGAATCAAAGTCACATTTGCATAGTTTTTGAAATAAAAATAAGAGAAACATATCAAAATTGATGGAGCCGACAATGGTTTTGTTCTGAGGCTTCATTTTTAGTGCAATTTCAACATCATTTTTTGTCTCTGTCCCTCGTATTTATATGATTAATTCTATATACCAATTTTTAGGTATATGTAAACAAATTAGGGACTATACAAGAGTACATAGATTATGAATATGTGGTTTTGAATTTTTTCCTTAATATAGAACAGTAATGTTTTTACACAATCAACTGTTGATTGATCTATGTGTAGCCACACGCGACAAATAAATGTGACATGAAGACAGCTTGTTCAGTTCATGTCAATTTAATTGCTCTAGCTCTATTGATTTGACGATTTTGTCTTTTAACTTTCAATTAAGAAAATGAAGTTTTTTTCCAAACGATAATACAACGAATCATCAATGATCACTATAACAAACAAAGTGCAATGAGAAGGCCACGGGTTATTGTCTAGTGCGATAGAATTTAGAGTATAGGTTATAAATCAGATAATAAACAAATTGATACGAGCTTCAAGATGTTTTTTAAGATTGATGAGAGCAGGTTCTTATCCGAAGGGTGGTTTGAGGAGCGATCCACAAGAATGATGGTGGGATTTTTAATACACTCAAGCACACCTTAGATCAAGGGAAACCTCTCGAAATTTTACAGTGTGTTCTAAGTCTTAAACAAACGACTAAACTTGCTAATGACTAGAGATTTCTCTTTGAGAAAATTGCGTTCTTTATTGATATCAAAGGTGGGTGATTTGTTACATGGCTGCAAGGAAACCTTATATAGGGGACATAAGGCCGATTCACTTATAGAAAAATGAAAATATGGGTCGCATCCCATTAACAAAAAGGAAACAAGAAAAATGGCAAATTACAAGAAAATTGGCAAATTTCTAACTTAGTGTTTTGGTGCCTTATTAAACAAAAATAAAAGCCCTAAAGCCTATGAGCCTTAAGACTCTCTATCCTAATGTGCTGGAATTGTTGGGCTTGGCGTTCCTGCAAGAACATTTATCGTAAACACAAAACAAACTTTGTAGGACGCAATAAAGGGCCAAGTCTTGTCGGTTACTTCCAGCTTGGGTCTTGTTGATTCTTGGTCCTCTTGGTCAGCTTCAAAAGGGTCTTGAATGTCTTGGTTCTCCTCTTGTCGTGTTGCTTGGTGTTGACTTGCGTTCTTGATTTTTTCCGCACTCCTCAAAGAAGTTCCGATGTCGATCTTGGAGCGTTCTGGGAAGGGGGCGTTCTTGGAGCGTTCCGGGGAGGGAGTGTTCTCTTCCTGGTTCAAGATGTCAGCTACAAATTCTCCTAGTTGTTCTCTCAGCTTGCGTGTCCTAGCTCGAGTCATTGGCATGCCTAGTTCAACCGGCTTGATGCCGTCATTATTCCCTCCCTCTTGAAGATGCTCCATCTAGGGTGCATCGTCATCGTCGACATGGAATGGGGAGAGCTCAGCAACATTGAAACTTGAAGAGATATTGAACTCACCAGGCAGTTCTAAGGCATTATCATTGATCCATTCGATTACTCGGAAGGGACCATCGCCCCGGGGCGCGAGCTTGGACTTGCGCTTGTTCGGGAAGCGCTCTGGATGCATGTGTACCCAAACCCAATCTCTCGGGTTGAATATCACAACCTTGCGCCTTTTGTCCTCTCTCTGCTTGATTGATTCAGCTTTCTTTTCCAAGTTATCCTTGACTTTGAGATGTAATTTTTGGACTAGTTCGGCTTTGGCACTTGCGTCCTTGTCAAGGTAATGGCGCGAAGGTAGTGGTGTAAAATCCATTGGCGTCAAAGGGTTGAAACCTTATACCACTTCAAATGGTGAAAACTTGGAAGACGAGTGATTAAATCGATTATAAGCAAATTCAACCATATGTAAGCAAGAAAGTCAATTGGTTAAATTCTTACCGACCATAGCTCTAAGTAAGGTTCCTAGAGTACGGTTTACCACTTCAGTTTGGTCGTCGGTTTGAGGATGACAAGTGGTTGAGAAGAGCAACTTGGTGCCTAATTTTTGCCACAACGTCCTCCAAAAGTGGCCTAGGAATTTGGCGTCCTGATCGGAAACAATAGTCCTCGGAACTCCATGTAGGCGCACCACTTCCTTGAAGCATAGGTCGGCGATTTGTGATGTGTCAATGGTCTTGTCACAAGGTATAAAGTGAGTCATCTTTGAGAAACGGTCCACTACAACAAAGATTGAGTCCTTGTGCTTTATCTTTGGCAAATCTAGAACAAATTCCATTGAGATATCCTCCCAATGAGCATTAGGAATAGGTAAAAGGAGATAAAGACCATGAGGGTGGAATTTAGCTTTAGTCTTGAAACATGTTGCACATTTGATGCACAGCCGTTCCACATCTCTCCTAAGATGCAGCCAAAATAAATGCTCAACCACCATAGCTAGAGTTTTGGCAACACCGAAGTGTCCCATGAGTCCTCCGCCATGAGCTTTCCTAAGTATCAAGTCCCTCATTGGTCCTTGCGGATTGATGCGATAAGCTGCTCGGTTTGGTAGGGCGGAGCCGGGAACAAAGTTAATTTGGTGTTTTATGCCTCAGATTGGAGGTAAGCCAACTGGTGTTTCCTCGGGAAACACATTTTTAAATTGTTCTAAGAGTTCACAGACCCTTGGTGATAAATCTGCACACGACATCTCAAGGCACACATTCGCTTTGAAGAGCATTAGTAGCACGTTTTTCTTGGCACACAAGGTTTTCTCTATGACACTCGGAGTCACAAATAGAGAAGGTTTACTTACCTTGGTGGACTGAATCATCTTTAGTTGGAGCTCATGCACTTGAGCAGGGGTCAAGGGTGCCAAGCTATATTTGCGCTTGTCATGCACAAACAAATAGAAGTTGGTGCGCCCATTGTGTAGAGTCTCCTTATCAAACTACCAAGGTCGGCCAAGTAGGAGATTTCCAGCTTGCATGAGAGCTACATCACATAGTGCCTGGTCTTGGTATGTTCCAATGCTAAAAGGAACGGTCACTTGCTCGGAGACTTTGATCTCGTCCTTGTCGTTGAGCCATCTCAAGCGGTACGGTCTCGGGTGCTTGGTGGTGGGGAGTCCTAATTTTTTGACCAAGGACTTGCTAGCCACGCTAGTACAAGCACCACTATCTATAATAAGACTACATACCTTGCCGCTTATGGTACATCTCGAGTGGAAGATGTTTTCCCTTTGTGCGGTTTCATCCGGCACGACCATAGAGTTCAGGATACGACGAGCTACAAGATTTTCCCATACGTCTGCGTTGCTACAATCTCCTTATCTTCTCCTACAACTTTATCTACTTCCATCTTGCCCTCATCTTGTGATTCATACGCTCCGCCCTTGGTGATAACCATTACCCTTCGGTTCGGACATTCTCTCGCGATGTGACCGCGACCCTGACACTTGAAGCACACAATGTCACGGGTTTTAGAATTATTTGGAGCCTTGTTAACCTCATGTATTGGAGTCTTGGTTGATCCTTGATCAGCTCTCTTAGGACGAGTCTCAGTCCCATTAGTTTTGCCCTTATCTTGTGGTCTCGGGGAGGGCGCGTTCCAGGGAGCGTTGTACTTGGGGCAATTGGACGCGACCGTCTTCCTCTTTATATGTTGTTCAGCTTGTATGGAAAAATGCAATAACTCCCTTAACTCGTGATATGGCTACCTTTCTACCTTCCTAGCGATGCGGTCTTGCAAACCATCTAGGAATTGAGCCATAATGGCCTCCTCAAGTTCTTCGGTTTCTAGCCAATTCTTCAAGTTTTTAAACTCTTCAAAGTAGTCTTCCACGGACCTATTTTCCAGCACCAACTTACGAAACCTTTTCTCTAAGTCTCTATGGAAATATGGAGGCACAGACCTTCTCCTTAGGTTAAATTCCATCTCTTCCCAAGTGGTGACTTGGTTATACTGGTGACGTCTTCGTTCGGCTAGGTCACGATCCCACCAGGACAAGGCGTTGTCCGTGAGTTGAGCAGCAACAAAGCTCACTCTTTTATGATCCGCATAATGGTTGCACTCAAAGATGTACTCCATTCTTTTCTCCTACTCGAGGTATGCTTCCGGATCGACCTTACCGGCGAAGGTGGGAGCGGTAAGCTTGGGGTCGATGTTGGTGTGTACCGGATCGTCTCGCTCATGCATGCGGTTATGGAGGTCTCTTCCTCGTGTGATATGACGCCTAGGTGGAGGGTAATCTGGATCCGGATCAAAGTCTCCCTCTCGGTAAGCGTTTGAGTCATCGTCCTGGGAGTGCATGGACACTCGAGTGTTAGCGGGTCTCGGCTCCAAGCGGTCCATTCGAATGTTGATGGATCGAAGCTGGGCTTGGAGTAAGGCCAATGTTTCAGCCAAGGTGGGGACCTCAGCTGGGGTTTCCATGTTTCAAAACAAGAAACAAGTAGTTATCCTTCCTTTTTTTTGTAAAAAAATGGAAACTGTAAAAAATGGAAAATACGAAAAGAGGCAAAATAAAATTAAGAAACAATTCTATTTTTTTTTTGTCTTTTTAGATTGAGAACTAAGAACCCTAGCCGTCACAAACAAGATATAGATTGGATCTTAAGCAAACAATAGTTAATTTACTTGAGAACGAATCTAACCACTTATGCGAAAGTGATGACGGTTTTAAAATTCAATAGAGCAAAAAGTAAAGATAGATACAACCTTCTAGGAAATCTTTGGCTCGATACCAAAATTGATATGAGCTTCAAGATGGTTCTCTAAGGTTGATGGGAGCGGATTCTTATCCAAGGGAACCGAGTGTACTTCCTTGGTAAGAAAAGTCGAGGGCGCGGAAGGGGTGGTTTGAGGAGCAATCCACAAGAAGGATGGTGGGGTTCTTGATACACTCGAGCACACTCTAGATCAAGGGGAAACCTCTCGAGATCTTACAGTGTGTTCCAAGTCTTAGACAAACGACTAAGCTTGCTAATGTCTAAGGATTTCTCTTTGAGAAAATTGTGTTCTTTATTGATATCAAAGTTGGGTGATTTGTTACATAGCTGCAAGGAGACATTATATAGGGATCGTAAGGCGACTCACTTAAAGAAAAAGGAAAATATGGGTCGCAGCCCATTAACAAAAAAGAAAACAAGAAAAATGGCAAATTACAAGAAAAATAGCAAATTTCTAACTTAGTATTTTGGTGCCTTATTAAACAAAAATAAAAGCCCTAAAAAGTCTATGGCCTTAAGACACTCTATCCTAAGGTGCTGGAGTTTTTGAGCTTGGCGTTCCTGCAAGAACATTTATCGTAAACACAAAACAAACCTTGTAGGACGCGATAAAGGGCCTAGTCTTGTCGGTTACTTCCAGCTCGGGTCTTGTTGATTCTTGATCCTTTTGGTCAGTTTCAAAAGGGTCTTGAATGTCTTGGTTCTCCTTTTGTCGTGTTGGTTGGTCTTGACTTGCGTTCTTGATCTTTTCTGCACTCCTCGAAAAAGTCTTGATGTCGATCTTGGAGCGTTTCGGGAATGGAGCGTTCTGGAGAGGGAGCGTTCTCTTCCTGGTTCAAGATGTCAGCTACAACTTCTCCTAATTATTCTCTCAGCTTGCGTGTCCTAAATTGATTCATTGGCCTGCCTACTTTAACCGGCTTGATACCCTCATCACAAACAATTTCAATAAAATAATTATATGATATAATCATCAATTTTTATTGGCTAGAAATATATGTAAAGTTCATAAACATTTGGTTCAACTATTTCTGGAGCATAAAACGCTTAAATTATAGTTTTGGAGTTAAGATATATCAAAACTATCATCAAGTTTAACTTATATAACATATCTTAGGAGGAAATAAAAATAACGAAAATAACAATGAAACACAAATATATAGCTTAATAAATCAATACATATACTATAAAATATATAATCAGTTTTCTTAATAAATATATAATCTTAATCTCTTCCCATTAGGACACTTCTCCAACCATGAGAGACATTTCAGGTTAATTTACAGTCCATTAAATGTGGTTATGGAGAGTATTTTCTTATTAAAACTCGGGCATGTAGACAATTAGAAGTTTTTTTATGTTTTAAAAATAATTAAAAAAATAGAAAAGTATAAAAAAGAAAAATATAGAGTTCTTATTTAAGAGTTTTAAAAACTTTTAAAATAGGATTTTTCAAATTTTTAATTGGTTCAAAATTTATTAAAATATTAAACTTTAAATTTTTTAAAATAGTATTACTTAATTGTTAAAAAAACTCATTTTAAATTCTCTTAGGTCTTGTAGAATTCTCCAGCTCATTTTTGTTCAAAGAGAGCTATATTGAAACCTTGAATATCACAAAAGCCTAAACTCTGTTCTTTCTTTTTTTTTTGTTAGTCTTTTTCACAAAATCCAGCACATACTTTTCTTTTCAGGATTTGAGTCTCACTAAAACCTTGTAAGGGCAGAAAATAGTGACTTTATACCTTTATGATATCGTGTTAGAGTAAAAATATCAAAAATAATAGTAAGATTAATGTCTTCATATTGGAACAGTAAGTGTAGTTGGTATTTTTCTTTTGTATTTAGTGAAATAATAATAGTAAGATGGTACTAGAGATAGATAGAGAGTCATATGGGGACCTGAATAAAATGTCTGAAAATGCCAAAGCAACAAAGACCCACTCTCTCTCCATCTTCTCTTCCTCCAACATTTCACATTCTTGCATTTAATACTTTCTTGTTTCTATATCTACATCTACTCTTGTTTTTTTATAAAAAAAACTACATATACATTTACTTACATTTGTCTTAAACATATATATATATATATTGACAAAAATAAAGTTTTCTCCAAAAGAAAATAAAAAAATGGCTGTCTTTTGCAACTTTATCTTCCATCTTCATAATTACAAATCAATTATGTATAGTTATAAATCATACATACTTTCACTGAATTTTAATGGTTCCATACATCAGATTTTTTGAAATTTTAATACAAGATTTAGATTATTTATCAAGAACTTTGAATTATATAACATTGATCATAATTTTAAATTTTCAATGAGAATTAGTTATAGAACATATTGCCTATCATTCATAACATTTTCCTTTCTTTCTTTTTCAACAATTATGTTGAACCTATTCGAAATGTATGACTCTTTGGAATCAATGAGATATTAAGTTACGTGATTCTTTGGAATCAAAGTTATGTAAAGAAAAACTACATACATACATATTTAAATATTTGACCAATTATATCCTATCTTAATAAAAGCTGTGAAAGATTCATCCAACCAAAGAGTCCGAA
>JAKUCM010003248.1:0-51382 GCA_023374145.1 Lepidium sativum
GTACCTCAATAATAGCATGTATTATATATTGTCAATCTTCTAATATACAAGCTGCAATGGATAATGTTTCTTTGTATCTACTAAAGACTTCAATCACTGTGATCTACTTTTTAATCCTTTTCTTTAAAGCGTCGTGATATTATTTATGAATATATTTATGACCCTAATTTTTATTTATAAACTAGGTACACACTCACACTATGCTGCAGTTATTGTTGGAAAAAATATCTTATAAAATTGATGCGTGAGTAAGAATGTTGAAAGAGTTCTGCAAAGAAAACAAGAAATAATGTTGATGATAATGGTATGTTAAACAAGACAGAAGGAGTATTTTGAGAAATTTAAAATTTAAGGATTAAACATCTCACGTCTCTCTAGAGATTACTGGTAAAATGTTTATTTTACGAATTTGCAATGGCTGAAATGACTTTTTTATGTTGGTTTGTCTATGTTCTTTCATGAATTCAGGAAGATATGACAACTGACTTACCAACTGGTCATTACCAAAATGCTTCGCAATAATACACTATAAAAAATAAGTTAAATTCGACGACGAAATTGATGTTGGAAATGAACTGAAGACAGGCCGACAAAAAGTGACAGAAGAACATAAACTGTTGACTCCCATCGATTACTGAGACCCATCGTTTTTCTTCAGTTTTGTAAATCAAGAGAAACCGATGAAATATATACACGAAAAGTGGCCGAAAACCAACCACAATACTTATCGAAAAAACTACAGTCAAAAATTTTCGATAAAACGGAAACAGAAATTGATGGCAAGAAAAAAAAATGGTCAGAAAGTGTAGGTAATTACCGACCGTTTCCGTCCACTAGGATATTTCCGGAGCATTCTGACCAGTTACAGCAAACCAGTAAAATTAAAAGAAACTTTCTGCATATGTTTTATAACGTGTGAGAAAGTTGGTGAGACGGTCAGAAACCGTTGGTAAATTTTGGTGAACCGGTCAAAAATGTATTGTCCTTGTCCAAAATGCCGGAATATGAGATTTATTGCTGTAAAATAAATATGGCTTCATCTATACAGTAAAGGATTTATTCATGGGTATAAAGTATGGTATAAACTTTCCAAATTTGTTTTCGTAGGAGAATAACGTTTAAGCAAATGAAATATAGTCAAAAGAACATTCTTCAAAAACCAATTAAAGTAATTCAAATGAAAATATTGATGTGTGAAATACTTGCATATCCTTTGTGATTTATGTTATAAAGATAATGGGTATTTTTCATAAAAGTTAAATTAGACAGAAAAAGAAATATTAACCGATGAATTTGCTATCGAAGATGAATCAAGAAATTTAGAAATTTCGCAACAAAGCATTTGATTGAAAATGGTTAACAGGTCATCTATTAGGATTGACTGCAAGCGCAAACCAACCATGTAATAACTGGGAAAATATCCCTAGCCATGCTGTACCGCCTGGGACAAATGGAAAATAAATAATGAAAGTTAAAATTAATTTTGCAATAGATGTTGCAACTGCTAGAGCACGTTTTGCTCTCGCTCGGTTCTTGTGTTTTCTCCAATAACACTAATTATACAGCCGAGTGCAAATACACTCAGACAAATAATTAGTTTAGTGTATGGCTTCATATTGTTTGCTGAAAAGGGTAAAAGTTTTAGAATTAACATAATACTTTTGATCAAATCCAGATATTTCACTTTACCTTGTTTGACATAAAGATTGTGTCCGTCGACCACGTATTACCGGACATCCAAAAGTTCTCCGGTCCAGATCACACAGCCTGATCTCCCACTTTTACTACAGGAATTGTGGCCAGAAACCGACCGTATTTCTGACCGGGAACAATCAATCGGTCATTTCCGACCAAAAATCAACCGAAATCGACAGAAAATTTGAAAATATTTTCATAAACAGACGGAAATTTCCGACAGTTTTCTTCTAACAGGTAGTGGTGGGAAATTTATATGCGATTTTGACCAATTTTTACGGTAAACTGGTAAAATTAAAATCCAAGTTTTTGATATGTCATTTTCATTTGTAACCAAAAGTAGGTATAATGATTAGTTGCGGTCAAAAACAGTCAAAAAATTGTAATATGTCAATTAATAGAAAGCAAAATGTCAAATATACGTCTTCATTCATGGATGGATCAAGAAAGAATTGATCCACAAATAGAGTTACTTACTGCGGATTATGCGGAGGGACTCAAACAATTTAGGGAGTTCATTGGAAATCAAAGCATGACTCGAGAAACAGGTAATTTGTTGCATGCCTTGGATTACCGTATGAGATGATAGATGTTTGTATCGATAATTGTATAATCTATTGGAGAGCGGATTAGATACACTGCGATGTCGTTTCTCTCATAAATCTCGGTTCTTGGAAACAAGTGGTAGATCTCGTGTGGGAGAAATTTTAAGATGAAAACAGTTCTTATGTGGAATATTAGTGATTTCCCTGGTTATGGAATGCGTCTAGGTGGACGACACATGGTATGTTGTCATGTATATGGTGTCAGGATAAGACAGAAGTGTTCCAACTGAAACATGGAAGGATGACATCTTGGTTTGATAGCCATCGACGATTTCTTCATATAGATCATTCATACCGAAATATCACAACACTGTTTACAAAAAATAGGAAAGAGATGTATGATCCACCTTCGAAACCAGATGGTCCATCAATATTAACACAACTTAGTGATTTTGGTGTTGATTACGGTGGAAGTGGTCATTGTCCTGCTGACGGTGTAGGGGAGTATCACAACTGGCACAAGAAGAGTACTTTTTGGGAATTGCAGTATTGGAAAAAAACACTTACTACGTCATTGTCTAGACGTCATGCACATTTTAAAAAATGTCTTTGAGAATTTAATAAATATTTTGCTGAATGTGAAGGGTAAAACAAAAGACAATCTGAAATCTAGATTAGACTTACCAGAAATTTGTGATAGAAGATCACTTCATATACGAGGGAACAAAAAAATTGGGCTTGTTCCTATATTCCGTTTGAATGCTGCTAAAAAGGTATAACACATTTCGCGTTTAATATAATTTAATTGATTTGTTTTTTTTTTTGAATAATTCAGCCTAACATGTTATTTAATAAGAAATATTTTTAAATTGGATAAAACACAATGTCAAATTTCCTGATGGATACACATAAAATAAGTGTAGTTGTGTTGGTAGCTCAGGAGGAAAATTTATTGGGATGAAGAGTCATAATTGTCATGTGGTTATGCAACGACTATTGCCTTTCACATTCGCTTATCTTTTACCAAGATATGTACATGAAGCGAATGAAGGTAAACTTCTAATAACCTATAAGAACCGTTCAATTGTTTTCAAAAATTTTAAAAGAAATTTTATATTTACAACATACGCAAGTATAGTGGCATTCTTTTGTGACTTGTGGGTGGGAACGCTAACTGCAGATAGAATAAGGAACTTAAATGATAAAATTCCAGTAATCTTGTGTAATCTTGAAAAGATATTTCCTACATCGTTCTTTGATATTATGGAACATCTTAATATCCATCTCCCAAGAGAAGCAGGTAATTAAATTGTTAATAAATCAGTTTGAGCATTGATAGATTATATATATATATATATATATATTTTTTTGATGGGTCTCCAACTTTTGATATAGAACTAGGTGGGCCAGTTCAATATCGATTGATGTATCCGTTTGAGCGATACATGTTCCAACTAAAGAAAAATATAAAAAACTTAGCAGAGTAGAGGGTTCTATTGTTGCACAAAGCATACACGAAGAAATGGCGAACTTCTCAACAATCTACTTTCATTTGCAAGTTCAAACAAAGTGTCGCATACCACCTCACCATGATAATGGTGGCGAACGCCCAATAAATCCAGTGTTTGGTCCAGATATATTTTCTCAGGTTGGAAAATTAAGTGGGAAATCAAAACAAAGGACACTAAGTACTGCAAGAAGTATGAAACATATGTAGATGTATATTGCGAATAACTATGACGAGATTGGTGAGCTAGAGCGGTGAATTATTCTAATCGCAATTGAGATATCTGCCATAATATTTTAAGAAATCACATAATTAATTCATATATGGTATTTATGTTAATGATAGTCTACTATAAATGGCACAAAAGATCTGTTTATCCTCACCACTTCGACGAAGAACTAAATGGTATAAAAGAGGATGAGTTCACGGAATGGTTACAGTTTTATGTAAGTAGTTTGAAATTAATAGTTGCATTGTCTACACAGTCTTTAATCCTCTCATCAATATATTATAACTTATGATGAATGTAGGTTATAAATGTTTCGTCATTTGGTTAACCATTTTCAACATGGTTACAAGAGTTCGTGATGGATCATCTGGCAGTCACAAATTCATATCCAATGTACTGCACTTGCGTTTATGGCTTCAAAATTTTGAGAGAAGACATGGCAAGACCAACTTCTGATTACGGTGTTTCGTCTAAGTCTAGTGACATAGTATACTATGGTGTGCTACAGGAGATATTGGAGGTCTGTTATCCTGGACTTCTAGACATGAAGTGTATTGTATTCTACTATGACTGGTACGATCATTTTTTAGGCACCAGTGTGTGTGCTAATGAGCTCGGTGTGACATTTATTAACTCTAGAAGGAAACTGCAGAAATATGATCTTTTTATACTTGTGTCACAGGCAGACCAAGTTTGTTATCTTTCCTATCCACAAGTCTCGAACAGAAGAAACATGTGGATAACAGTGATATCCATAAACCCACGAGGAAGTCTCTCAAAAGCTTCAAAACATGATCCTATGCGGCAAACTACGCCAAGGACAATTGGACCGCTTGAGATTTCACTTGGTATTTATATATGTATATATATGACCCAACGACCCGATGATACAGTCCATGATAACTCAGACGAAGATATTGGAGAGTTTGGTGCTAATTCTCCCTCAAATTCTAATTCGCGATCCGATGACTTTGGTTTAGATTCTTAGTAATAATTTGTTTAATCTATAAGACTAAGACTTTTAAATATCTATTTAATATGTTTAGTCATGTGTAATGATCCATAATATAATCATATAATAGTTTTATAAATAATCATTAATCAAAATTTTTACTTTAAAAAAATGATGTGTCTGACCACGATTGACCATTTCTGACGGAAAATAGGAGGGAAAACTAGGCGGCAACACATTTTCGGTACATGGAAACGTTCCTGGCAAGGTGTGGACAAAACCGACCGAATGTGGTTTTAATAACACGAACACACTTTGTCTTCTCTGTTTTCTTCCTTTCGATTTGCAAAGACAAATCACCGTTTTCGAGAAGCATCCTCTCCACCGATTTCAACCAAATTTCAGGCAAAACTCGGCCAATCTTCTCCCAATAGCCTTTATCATGTGAGTTGATTTTCAAATTATCTCAAATTTTCAATTTTTCCTTAGATTAGGGTTTATGTAAAATTTTATTAATTTATGTTTAGGATTAGCCACGACCTCTTGTGGATCAAAACTTACTTAATCGTTGACTTTTGCCTATTAAACTTGAATCAATTTTCTAATTTTGTTGTTTTGTGATTTTTTACAGGTTTGTTTAGATTTATATTTTAATGTTCCAATTTATGGTGTGATATACTATGATTTCAAAGTTTAGGAAGAACATAATGATGTACTCCTTTGATTTTAAACGATTCTACATGTTCTGACTTTCTTTCTTAATGTTCCGATTTTATTTTTTCTTAATTTTGAGTTTGGTATCATAAATTATTTTTGATTAATTTGAGCAATCTCTTATGATTCACGTTTGGATTTTCTGAGAGTCAATTAGATAATCCAATTGAGTTTTGATATTCAATTGGACTATTGTCTTGTATTCTTTTTTTTTTTTTTTGTGTTCTTGTGTTTTGAGTATTGTGTTTTTGGTCATAAGACATAAATTTGAGTCATGATTTTTAAGATTTTTTAGTATGATTTGTTGTGTTTGTATGTTATGTTATGATTTTTGTTTGTTGCAGGGCAAGTTATAGTGATAGTTCACATGGCTTTGACTCCGATCAGACATAGAGTCCAACTCCAAGCCCGCAATCAGCCCCCGAATCTCAACATCAAGGCTCGGTGGCGAGTCTTACCATTGAGCAGTTTCTTACTGCAGAAGGACGTGGTCACTTTCCAAAACTCGATCCAAGCATGAATGATGGGGGTCCTTGGTAAGTTTTATAGATGCATTCATTTACATTTATTTTTACATTCATCAATCACTTCATTTTTTTCCAGGTTTTGTTATGATAAGGGAATTAGGAAATTGATTTGAGGATGATTCAGCATCAGCTACCCTTTGCGTATCCAAGATACAAGGATTTCTCCCAATACTTGAAGGAGAGTTGGTTCAAACAATTAACTGTACGGTTTTATTAATTTATCGTCTACTTATAATTTTAATATTATATTTCATGTTCTAATCATTGAAACAAATTGTTTTGCAGCAAGATTATCACTGGGATGTCGAGTTGACTCCACTGGTTTAAGAAGAATTTGACAAGCAGTGTTGCACCTTATACAAAAACAACATCCATGACTGGAAGAAATACTGGAAAACGGGTAAAGGAGAGGTTCCAATACATTTGCAACTCCAAACGATTCAAGGAATTCATCGCGTATTGGGAACACAAGGACACCCAAAAAGTGGGGAAAATGAACTCTTCCAATAGAAAAAGTGACCGAGGAGGATTTGGCATCGCAACGCACAACAACGATGCTCAAGTATATGAGCAACACTACCGCATTATGGTAAGTTACTACTTTTAATCTATCATTCACATATTTCCTTTTAAAATTAATTACTAATAAAAAAAATTATAAGGCATCACAACTAGGCGATGAACTTGATTTGTTCGTACTCATGGAAGACACCCACATGAACAAAAAGACTAATGTGGTTACGGACAAGAAGGTGTTCGACATCCTCGCGAAGGTTAGGCAAAAGAGGGACGAAATACTAACCCAACGCACTCAAGATGGCGCAAGCAGTTCTACTCAATTGACCCGGGATAAAATACAACAACTTGTTATTGAGGTATTTTTTATAATATTTAAATTTTTCCCAATTATTTAATGAAACAAGTTAATTTTTTCTTCTCTTTTTTGCAGGCGACTCCACGTACTAAAAGTCGTCCCTTCGGAGTTGGGAATCTTGTTAACTATGATGGCATGCCTTTTCGTGTCATGTAAAGCAACTTATCACAACAAGAGCGAGAGGAGCTTGCTCAGCTACGAGGTAAGCATGAGGACATGGAGCGTCAACTTCAGGAGAACGATGCCAAATTCCAAGAACTTGAAAGGATGCAGAAGGAAAAAATAGTATAACTCGCAAAATTCCAAGTTATCTTTCAGAGCTTCTCGGCTATCGGGAACCCATTTTCGGATACGACTCAAAGAAACTACACTTAATTTTTGTAAACAATTATTTTTGTATTAAATCATTTGTTTAATAATAATATATTTTTCGTTTAAAATAAATCTAATTTGTTATTCGTACATTTTTAATATTTGTCAAAATAAAATTAGGTTTAAATACTGGTCGAAAACGGTCTGAACCGCACCTTTCCGACTGTTTTCGACCACACTATTCTGAGTGTTTTGCACCGCTCTGTTCCGACTGTTCTTGACCGCTATTTTCAGACTATTTTTCGACGGCTTTTTTCCGATCGTTTTCGACGGCAGTTTTCCGACTGTTTTCGAAGGCAGTTTTCTGACGAATACTAACAGCATATGCCAACTGTCGGAAATTTTCCAACAGTTAGTGATGAGTTTATGAATTCCGACCATTTCAAACTCACAACTTAGTTTTTGTCAATAACGGTCGGAAAATAACTATTTTCTACCGTTATTGACGGTATTTACAGTCAGATTCATTCTTGTAGTGTTTGATTAACAATTGTAAAAATGCTGTGCTACAATCAATTATACATTTCTGTTTACATTCGATATAATCGATTTCCCTGTCCACTACTGTTTTAGTACTATCCGGCAACTTCACATTTATCATCTGAAAAAAAACAAATTCACTGCATTTCAATGACATTTTTCTCACACTCCTCACTTATTTTGCAGAGCCCATCCCTGTGGGTTTTTTGGTTTAAATCCTTTCATACAATAACACACATCTGACATGTCACAATACGTGCAAGGACCACAAAGTTGATATCCATCTCACTTATCATTTGGAAAATTCCACAAGATGTCCCATATAGAGGAGGTTTCGTTCCACATGAGATGTTGTATATATCCTCTGGGACTTAATCTCATTATGGAAGAGTATTTACTATCTGATATATCGAAAGAATATGTCAACTCATCTGGTTTGGTTGTTAAGGTAAAGGTTAAATAGATTAAAGGTTGCTTTTGTGGGATGCCAACAGCAGAGGCTCCATTCCATGGAATTGTCCGATTTATTTTATTGCCATATGACCAAACGAACATAGTAGGATAACCTTGGGTTTGACCTGCATCTTCAATTTCATCTGAAAATTCGATTGCATATAAAAAATTGCCGCTTGGCGGATCACTTAAATCTTGCCAATGTCTTATGTTATTTTCTTTACCTGTTCTCTGGTCCCAGCCAAGTTTCCTTCCCGGAAGTAAAGTGTCTGTTAGGGAGTCAAAACTCTTCCACAAAAATTCACCACGTTCACTTCTATTGGAGTGTTTCAGCACAAAATTTCTATCAGCAAGAAGCTCTGCCACAATCGGAGATTCATCATTTCCTTTTATAAAGTATGTTGACCACATAGAGAATTAGACTGGTCGAAGAGGACAAGTTTAAAATTCCTCAGTCGGATGGTTCCCACAGGATTCGAAAGAGGTTTATATCTGTTCGCAACCCATACATAAGTTCTTTGTGAGATTTTTTTGAACCAAATCCCGAGATACCAACTACTCGCATCCTGAGAACTGTTATGGGGTTGGAAGATGCTAAGCTCGAAGATATTACCAGGAGAAACAATACTTTGATTGTTAGTGAATGTAAAAGATCTTGTAATGGACAAAACAATATCATCCTGAGAAAATGCATAAATTGATACAAACAAAATAAAGAAGGAAAAATTGAGAAAGGTGTAAGACTGGTGTAAACTTGTCGTCATCTTTTCTGTTTACATATATGTTCTTATCCTTTGTTTACATCAATACCGACTTAGCAAAGAAGGTTGTTTGGATATTCTGAGTTTCAGCTCAATTAAATTGTCTCGAGTCATGCAAAAATACAATGTCTTTCCTACTGTTTATGACTTTTAGCGGCTTCAATTAAATCACTTCAGAAAATTTTGTAAGTTAATAAATTTACCAATTAAATGGGAATTTAATGGGCCGACATAACGTATGCTGTTAAGCAACATTTCTTTCGTTCTATTCCTTGTCCTACAAAATTCATATTCCGGTATATTTTTCAATGCATTTTGATACATTTAAGATATGCTAGAAACTACTGGGATTCCATGTTCAAAGATTCTATAAGATCATATCAAAACTTTACATAAAGAAGAAAAGGAAAGATATCCAATTCACTTTCATTTAATCAAAAATTATTAAATTCATTTTTCAAAATACATTTTTTCCCGAAAAAAAGTAGATGATACAATTAGCTTGTTTATGATCTAGGTAGGTAATAGATGGTGAGTTTAAATACTACCCGCATCTTGGAGGTGGATCCAAGATCCCACTTCGGTCCACGAGCAACAAATACCACTGATCACAAGACATGAACTTGGCAAAGACCATAAGAGTTTTTGTTACGACAATTAGTCAGGCGAGTTCCTTTTGGTGGATCATACTATATGAGGAAAGGAAGAACTCGGTAGTGAATCCGGACGATTTTCCTTCCCGGCGAGTCATTGTATTTGCAGAACAAAGGATTTCAGCAAACATGTGACCTGGAAAGAAATGGAAATATTTATAATCCGATTTGGAATATTTCCGAGAATCGCGTAAACATCTGTTAGATAATTTCGTATCTCAACTGAAATGTAATATTTTCTATTTCAAATGTCTTGTAACAGACCCAACCTATAAATAATGGCAAAGGTATCTACAAAGAGACCATATTCTCATCATTTATACACAAGCAATAAAATCAACTCTGTATATTTCGCTCTCAATTACTCTCTTTGCTTCTTGACATCGTCTTATAGGCGGTGGTCGAGTTCAGAAGGTGTGTGACCTAATTCACTCTTAAGAACAAGTTGAACCTTTCACTCGCTTGTTGAGACCTCATCAACTAGTTAATACCTCTGAACCTTTCCTTTATCAGTTGATTTTGGACCTCTCCTTTTACTAGAGTATGTAAACAACATCTCAACAATGAATTTTATCCTCCACTATCTCACAGGTCGACCTTGACCCCTATTATGTTTAGGTCATATCTAGTATATAGAGTTTGCTTGATTTGGTATCACTCTCCCAGCCTGCATCGAAGCAGTGCTTTACCCCTAGATGTCCATTCAACTACTGCGCCTCAATGCATTTCAGGGAGAACCAGCTAGTTCTTGGTTTGAGTGGCATTTCACCCATAACCACAACTCATCCGCTGATTTTTCAACATCAGTTGGTTCAGAACTCCACTTAGTTTCATCCAAGCTTCATCTTGGTCATCTATATAGATCACCCAGGTTCATATCCATAAATAGTGACAATAGTTGTATGAAGAATCGCTTTCGCTACAACTTCGGTGGGTTCCCTTAACAAAGACACTCACTATGAGTTGTTGGCTCATTCTTCAATAGGCACGCGGTCAGAGCCAAGGGCTCCTCCCACTGGTTGGGAGCTTACAGTTTCATGTTATATTTCACTCTCTGTTGGGGTGGATGTAGGTGTTACAAACTTGTCAGCTCTTGTCTCAGTTGAAGTTGTTATCTGGCATAGACTAGACCATTTGGCTACCTACTCCTTTGCTTGTCTTTCTGTTGATGCATATAGCTTTCCCCATTCCCTACAAGGTGGTTATCGCTCTCATTATGTTAGGTCTACTGTTGCTAAAACTACTTGTTCATGGTAAACCGTAGGATCTACTGCTACTCTAGCCTCTCCTGCTAGCTCTAACTAATAAGTTTTATCTTTATTTGCAAGCAGGATCCGTAAGA
The DNA here is from genome assembly GCA_023374145.1 of Lepidium sativum. Lineage (NCBI taxonomy): Eukaryota > Viridiplantae > Streptophyta > Magnoliopsida > Brassicales > Brassicaceae > Lepidium > Lepidium sativum. The sequence continues at coordinate 11,105 of JAKUCM010003248.1, forward strand.
TAGCTAATGTTGGTATTCGAGCTAAAGTTCATTTAAGAACTTCTTATATTGGCACTAGATCAACTAGCTGATGTTAAGCATTTCAAACTGCTAAATCTAGTATTTACCCTTATTGAATTTAACTAACATTCTACCATTGACAATGTGGATACTTTCATTCGAACTTACAACAAACATTGAATAAATGTTGGTACCAACACTTCTTCTTCTTCTTTTGTTATTAAGAGATAAAAGAAGGCAAGTAAATCAATTAGACAAAGCATCAATGAGAATGTTTCAGACAATCTAGTAAAGGGCAAGTAATGGTTGGAGTATACCCTATGGACTAATAGAGATTTCACTGGCTTTGTTAGTGGGAGCTAGCTTTAAATATTTATAATGAGTAGTTGCATGAAATAGTAAGTCAATTGGTTCAACAATTATTCTTTTTATCCAAACCGAGAGTAGCATTTCTCTCACAAAAGCATCACTACTAGAAATTTTTTTTGTATTGATACATAATATTTTGTCAGAGTAACACATATTTTGCCACAATATAAAGATATTGTTACGAACTTGTGACTATTTATGAATAGTTAAAATATAAGTTTCACAAATGCATATTGGTAGCAAAAACATCACAATATACTTGTGACAAATAAATCTATTAATAATTTTGTCAGAAATCATTACGGAATAGAGACATAATAATTCATAACAAACAAAATTCACAACAAAATTATATATAAAACGTCACAAATTATTATTAGTAATATTCATAGTGTCAATACAATTGTCATAATAGCTCAAATTTTTCGTAGTGCATCCCTACACACAAGAAAAGTTTTAAGAAGCTCTAGCTCTAAAATGGAACTGTTTATGCAAGTGGAGCTTAGCTTATCGATGATGATGTAGTATCTTTTCGTAGGAACTCTCTGGCACTTGTCAAGTTATTTGCATTGCAGCATTTCTAGTATGAGACTTAGATTGCTATCTACCCCTTCAATGTTCACAACATAGCTAGCATTAGTTAGTGCAGCTTAGTTTCGAGTGTCAACATTAGTCTCATCGGGTGATATATAGAAGTTTATGTGCATGATGGTTCACTAAGTGCAACTTTCTAATGGGTTTTGGCCTTAGTTGAAACTATTGAATCTTTAGATCTCTCAACTAACTTAGCTTATGCATAGTTGGTCGAAAAGTTTTAGTTGATTCTTCGGTTGTCACGACTATGGTTATGTTTTTTTCCTAAAAATGCCTAAAGTGTTGGTTGACTGGTGGATTAGCAACCAAGAAGAGGTTTCATTTTTGGCCAACTATTTTGAAAAAGTAAGATTGATGCCATTTAGATAGAAATCGCTAGTATACTAAATGAAAATATTCCTTTCCATCACGGGTCCATAGAACTAGAATAGTATATCATCAAATCCTTGGTATATAAAGAGAAAGTTTTCTATGTAAGATGTGCTGGTACGGAGGAAAAGTAAAAGTCACCAAAAAGTGGCGGAATGCTTGGTGTAAAGGGCATGTAAGCGTCGAATCGGGTTGAAAGTAAAAGTCATTAAAGAGTGGCGGAATGCTTTCAAGTCCAATTCACTTGAGTGAGATGGGGAGTGAAATTTCATGTGGAGGGGTGAAATCTACAGAACTACAAAAGAACACCAAAAGCGAAGGCAGCTCATAGGGTCCATACCAACGCTCGTGTGTGAAAGCATGGGAAGCGAACAAGATTAGTTGTCTATGCTGTAAGCACTGAGTGTTCGCTCCTGGCCTACGCAAATCATAAGCTCATCTAACGCGTCAAACACTCCGCCTGGGGAGTACAGTTGCAGACTCAAAGGAATTGAAAGGGGCTTACACAAGCAGTGGAGCATGTTGTTTAATTTGATACAACGAGCAAAACCTTACCAACCCTTGACATACAAAAAACAAAACCTATCCTTAACAGGATTGTATTCACTTCATACAGTTGTTGCATGGCTGTCGTCAGGTCGTGTCGTGAGATGTTATGTCAAGTCTTATAACGAGCAAAATCCACATCTTATGTTGCTCAGACATGCGCCTAAGAATAAAAGCTTGAAAACCAAAGTGGGCCAAGGAGCCGAAAGACGTGACAGACCTAGTAATTGAGTGACAACAACTACTTGTGCTCTCAGTAAGAAAGGAGACTGTGCCTTTTCAAGCTCTTTCTAGTATGTGTTTGAGTTTGATTTCAGCTAGCGCCGCACTATACTAAGAAATGCAAAAGGGATTTTCTCACTTGTTTAGTAAAGTCAAGTTTTTACCCACGTGACAATGACATCGATTTGGCGGCGGAGAAAGACTTGGCATTCAGGCAAGCCACCCGGTGGTGTGGGATGAAGTAAGTGGGTTTAGTACGCCCTGCCAAAATGGCTCTAAAACAAACAAAAACGTGCATGTCATACTCACAAGGGACTGCCAGTGATATATTGGAGGAAGGTGGGATAAAGTCAAGTCCGCATGGCCCTTCTTGGCTGAGCCACACACGTGCTACAATGGTAATAACGATAGGAAGTAGGGCTGTAAGGCAGAGCAAATCCGAAAAGATTTCCTTAATATGGATTATTCTCTGTAAATTAGGACTATGAAGTTGGAATCACTAGTAATCATGGATCATCATGTTGCGGTGAATATGTACCTGGGGCATATACACACCTCCTGTCACACCCTGGGATCTGGTTTCACTTAAAGCATCAGACCAACAATCACCTATGACTTCTGTGTACCATTAGTGCCACAAAGGCTTTTGGTGGACTTATTGGGGCATACCATGGTGGGGTCTTTGACTAGAGTGAAGTCGTAACAAGGTACTCGTGGGGGAACATGTGGTTGCATTGAATCTTTTGTGATGGACTTCATTTCTCTCTCATCCAAGATAGGGGACAAGCTTCCTTCCCACCCACTTGCAGTGGGTGATCTTTTGGTCCTTTGGACATGTAGTCGGGGAAGAATCACAACAAAATCCAATAGTTCCAGTTTCCTTCTTGTTCATCAATCAAAAATCAAGAAAAACTGGGCACTACGGTGAGACATGAAAACACTTGATCGCATTCCAGCTTTCATATGTGGAATCGTCTTGCGCCATATGTACTGAGATTGTTCGCGAGACATGGTCCAAGTCCATTGAAGAAATAAAATGAAAATTTCATATTTCATTAGAAGAGGACTGGAGTTCCAAATTTACATTCAAGGTTAAATTATATCAATGGTTTTTTAACCATCCAATTTGATTTACATCCATGGATAATATAAGGCAGAGAACGCGCATAAAACCTCAAAAATTAGTTCATAGATTGCCTCCACTTCGGTAAAAACAAAACCTTTTTGAAAGATTATTTGGACCATGCAGCCAACATTCATCATTCTCAAAGTGTCCTAGATAACGAGAAATAATGAAGCGAAAATAACATTTACAAAATATGCTTTTCACTTTATTGGTAAGCGAACGGATGCGCGCCTACTCGAAATTTGATCTCAATCACTTTTGGCCAGAAGACCAGAAGCCTTTGAGTTTATAGAAAACAACATGAATAGTTCCATGATGCACAACAAAATGGTTATCACTCATCTATATATAAAACTCCTCTGAAATTTCCTTTGCGGAAAATTAGAAGTTAAATCTCATTTTCCATGTTATTTTATAAGTCCTTTCTTGTCACAGTTGCTTACTTTCTTCGACTATTATGTACCTTTTTGAAGAAATTCGGGAGCTGGCTTGGTTTCATGGCATAATGTTTTTGGCTAGAGAAGGAGCCTTTCGTTGTAAGACCATTAGCCCTTGAGTTTGGTTGCTTCCATAAAATGGGGAAGTGTTGCAATGAGGCAGACCCCTTCATTAATGATTAGGCAGAGAATAATTTCATTTGAGTTTGGTGCCAAGATACGATGGTAAAAGAGTTGTTTAATATGTTTTATGACAATGTAACAAAATGAAGGGCAAGGAAGGTAGGGGCGGCTGTAGCCAAGTGGTTCAAGGCAGTGGATTGTGAATCAACCGCGGGTTCAATTTCTGTCATTTGCCCATAAATAAATAAATGAACAATTTGTTACAGAGACACAAGACAAACCTAAAGAGCATTTTTTGCAAGTCATCTCGAGACTTCCAAACGGATCCATCCAAGCAATTGGTATCGGCGAAGGCAAAGCCTTAGTGACTTTTCTTTCTTACGCAGCGCCAAATCCTGACTTGGTTGACCTTCGCAACAACATACACAGTTGACGTGGCCTAATATCCCGCACTTGACGGTGGATTTCTTCACAATTCATTGGCAACAGACCGGGTTGGCCTTGGACTTCGACCGGGATTGAGAACACAACATTGGGTTCTTATTCCTCACTTTTTCATCATCGTTTATAATCGATAATTTCTTATGTAAGAAGATTCGAATTCCAGTCACTTTATTATATATCAATTGAGAAATCCCGCCCAAAAAAAACTTCACCACGTGTGGACCAGGTTCTTTTAAGCGGTCCCACGAAGTAGGTCCCCAGCCGTCCAAGAATATTGTACATGACTATTAATCTTTTGTTCGTCTTTTCTTAACACATAGAAGTTCGTTCTTGCCGGTGGGGAAAACTAACCTAAAAGTTATTATTGTTTAGAATTCAGAAGAGTCAAGTAAAGCACACATAGGAATAAAGAGAGAAGTCCCTCTTTATTATAATAGGAATATGGCCACGGAAGAGAGTGGAATTCGTTGCTTTGAAGCATGTTTCATATTGAACCAATCTTGTTTTCTTCCCTTGCAACCTCTTGAATAAGAAAAAGTAAGTTGGCCTATTCGAGGTTTGGAGGTTTGCCTAAAAGGAACATGAATTTCGACCCTTGTTTTCCTTCGTTGTAATGGACTATGTTAAAGGATTGGTTTGTTTTTACCAATAGATTGCTCTCAAACGATAGCCAAGTTTGATTTGATGTTTTTTAACGTAAGTACGTACACATACGCATACAATAGAATTTAGATGTCTTATTGCTCTCCATAGCTTGATTTGCTTTCCTCCTAGCTGGATGGGTCTCTTGCTTTCTGCCTTGATTGAGAACCTAAAATCGTTGTTATCATTTTTAGTAGAATTGGTTTCTTAATAATAGGCATGTTGTTTACTCTTTTGATTATTACTACACGAACGGAGGATAAGACGAGCGTTGATGGACAGGTGTAATATCTCTATTGGTTAGTTTCTTTTCAACTGTACCATGATATGCATGAATGGTTGTTTATAAAATTGGTCAAGGAATGCTGCCATGCAAGTACTAGGTCTTCTTCCCACGTGTACGTAAATATAAGAAAGTGAAGGCTTTCACTAGCGCCTAACATTTTAGCTAAGGGAAGCATATAACAAGCGACGGAGGTGGGTAAGTGATGTATTAATAGTTAAGTGACAGAGGTAAGCAGAGGAACCATAAGAATCGGTTACTCAACTTCCGTTATACTAGTGTAGCCTGATAGGACTCCTTTAGATGAGCCTAACGGCTAACAACTAATACATGCTATCTCGGCAACTCCTACTTGTTGGAATTTGTGGAAATATAAATGAGAATAGTTGAGAATGATTGAGAGTGGTTGGATAATAAAGAGAATAAGATTTTATCAGAGTGGTGGAGATTTAAGTTTGTGAGAGGTTGATAAGGCCATAAGGCCGAGATTATAGAGTATGTAGAGCGAGTGAGATTATTCTCCCTTAATTCATATCAATGTATAAGGTCATATATGTATACACAAAGATATTAGCTAGAACTTTACACTAACATACACAACACAAAATGACAAATACTTCCCAAAGAAGAAACTTACTCGAATCCATATGTAGATAGTGACTTGTCCGAGTGTAGTCTTCAAGGTGCCAACAGTCATATTGAAAGCTTATTGAACACATGTGACTTTGGTGGACTTCCTTAAGTAGTCATGTGCCTACTCTTAAACACTTCCAGCGACTACATTGTGTCTAAAGAGACATGTGACTTCTTGTTGGTTGTAACTCTTTGTCTTTGACCATAGTACCGTGCATAGTTACAACCAAACTCAACCGAACCCATTCTTGTCATAATCCAACGATGTATGGACCACAGATTGCACTTGTACGGATCGCTGATACATTTTGGTTCTTGATGATTTATTTCCCACTAAACCTAAGCTATTCGTTGCTTCAAACTTAATTGCTTAAGTTTAACACTCCTCTTGAAGTTTGAATTGGCAATGTGATTCATAAAGCTCAAGTTTGAAAGTTGTAATTCCCCACATTATTAAAAACTTTAGTAGACAACTGTTGTAGACTAGATAGTTATAGGAAATCAAATCGTTGATTCTCAATAAGAATACCCGAAATTGAAGTCTCTTCCTTGGAGATTCGGGACCCGGTTCCAAACATAAATGAGAAGGGAAGTCTAAGAAAAATCTTTATTAATTCAATAATCAATAATGTGTCATGTTTACAAATGGAGACTGACTTAAATAGTCAAATAGATAAGACATATCTCATCTTATTCAAGGATCTGAAAGACGGGGAAACAAACTTATCTAAAATTAGTAAGAAAATAATAACTTAAATAAAAGAAAAGAAAACGAATGATGCGCTGCATCAGGTCTCCGGGGGTAAGAGAAGATTTGTCCCTGAATCTGGTATGCAGTCATTGGAAACAAATGGACGAATGTACTTGACATTGAAACCGTTGTGTCTTCAAATGAGTTAGAAGCTCAACTCCATACATATTCAGATTGGTTTTTGCTAACACTTTGATTGGGCCGATCTTCTTCGACTAGAGCTTATTGAATTCATGAGAAGCAATAAGTTCTTTTTAAAGCACAATCCATACCAAGTCACCAGGCTCAAAGATTACCTCACGATGATGTTTATCCACTTATATCTTGTACTTCATCTAAGAAGCTTCCAAATTATTAATAGCTTTGGCGTGAGTAGTCTGTAAAGAATCAACAAAATCAATTGCATCACAATGATGTCGAGTCTTATCAGGTAAGGTCGATAAATCAAGTGGACCGCAAGGAACAATGTCGTAGACCAGCTTGAAAAGACTAAAACCGAAATTGCGATTCGATGCATGATTATGTGCAAACGCTGCTCTTGGCAACACCGTTTCCCAAGACGTAATGTTGTCGCCTACAAAACACCTTAACATATTTCCAAGTGAACGATTACTAACTTCTGTTTGACCATTCGTTTGAGGGTCATAAGCAGTACTCATATCTAGACTAGTCCCCAATAACTTCCATAAAGAACGACAAAATTGACTAAGAAAATGAGTATCTCTGTCAGACACTATTAGGGTTGGAAGACCATGTAAGCGATAAATATCCTTGAAGAATAGATATGCAACGGAAATAACATCTTTAATCTTCTTACGGGCGACAAAGTGTGCCATTTTGGAGATGATACAAGCTTCAAGATGCTTCTCTAAGGTTGATGGGAGTAGGTTCTTATCCAAGGGAACCGAGTGTACTTCCTTGGCAAGAAAAGTCGGGGATGCGGAAGGGGTGGTTTGAGGAACGATCCACAAGAAGAATGGTGGGTTTCTTGATACACTCAAGCACACTCTATATCAAGGGGAACCTCTCGAGATCTTGTAGTGTGTTCTAAGTCTTAGATAAACGAATAGCTTGCTAATGACTAGGGATTTCTCTTTGAGAAAATTGTGTTCTTTATTGATATCAAAGTTGGGTGATTTGTTACACGGCTGCAAGGGGAGAGAGAGAAGGGGTCCTATGAGCTAGCTCTAAGGCTGACTCACTTAAAGAAATGGAAAATATGGGTCGCAGCCCATTAACAAAAATAATATAAGAAAAATGGAAAATTACAAGAAAAATGGCAAATTTCTAACTTAGTGTTTTGATGCCGTATTAAACAAAAATAAAAGCCCTAAAAATCCTATGGTTCTTATGACTCTCTATCCTAAGGTGATGGAGTTGTTGGGCTTGGAGTTCCTGCAAAAACATCTATCGTAAACACAAAATAAACCTTGTAGGGCGCGACAAAGGGCAAAGTCTTGTTGGTTACTTCCAGCTCAGATCTTGTTGATTCTTGGTCCTCTTGGTCAACTTCTAAAGGTTCTTGAATGTCTCGGTCCTTCTCTTGTCGTGTTGCTTGGTCATAACTTGCGTTCTTGATCTTTTACTCGCTCCTCGAAGAAGTCCCGATGATGATCTTGGAACGTTCTGGGAAGGGAGCGTTCTTGGAGCGTTTCGGGGAGGGAGCTTTCTCTTCCTGGTTCAAGATGTCAGCTACAGCTTCTCCTAGTTTTTGTCTCAGCTTGCGTGTCCTAGCTCGAGTCATTGGCCTGCCTAGTTCAACCAGCTTGATGCCCTCATCATTCCATCCCTCTTGAAGATGCTCCATCTCGGGTGCATCGTCATTGTCGACATGGAACTCAGAGAAGTCAGCAACATTGAAACTTGAAGAGATATTGAACTCACCATGCAGTTCAAATCGGTAGGCATTGTCGTTGATCCCTTCAATTACTCGGAAGGGACTTGCGCTTTTTTGGGAAGTACTCCGGGCGCATATGTACCCAAACTTAATCTGTCGGGTTGAATATCACAACCTTGCACCTTTTGTCCTCTCTTTGTTTGATTGCTTCAGCCTTCTTTTCCAAATTCTCCTTGACTTTGAGATGTAATTTGTGGACTAGTTCGGCTTTGGCTAGTAGATACTGTTACCAAACTTCTAAGGCTCGGACTAAGGCATACAACTCCTTGTCGTATGTCTGGTTGTTGAGAGTGGACCCACTTAGCTTCTCACTGAAGTAAGCTATGGGTCTTTTATCTTGAGTTAGCACAACTCTAATTCCCAATCCGGACGGGTCACATTCTATTTCAAAGGTTTTCTCAAAATTTGGCAAAGCCAAAACCGGAGCCTTGGTAAGACATGATTTCAGCTCGGAGATGGCATTTTCTTGTGCATCTCCCCATTTGAATGAAACATCTTTCCTGATCACAACTGTAAGAGGAGCATCTAGAGTGCTAAAATTCTTGACAAAGCGGCGGTAGAAGCTTGCCAAACCGTGAAAACTCCTAAAATGACCGATTGTTGTAGGTGTTGGTTAGTCTTCTATAGCTTTGATCTTTTCTTCGTCTACTCGAATTCCCTATGAACTTATAACAAAGCCTAAGAACACAAGTTCATTAGTGCAAAAGGTGCACTTCTTAAGGTTTCCATAGAGACTTTCTTGTCGAAGGGTCTTTATACTTGCTTAAGGTGCATTAGGTGATCGGATAAGCATGAACTATAGACAAGAATTTCATCAAAGTATACCACCATTAACTTACAGATGTAACTCTGTAGGACTTGGTTCATGAGTTTCATGAACGTGCTTGGGGCGTTGGTGAGTCCAAATGGCATCACAAGCCATTCGTACAAATCTTGTTTGGTTTTGAAGGCAATTTTCCACTCATCGCCTTCCTTCATGTGAACTTGATAATAACCACTCTTGAGATCTATATTGGAGAAGACGGTGGAGATATGCCAAATCTTCTAGATCACGTCCTAAAATTTAACTCTAGGCCAGCCGATTTTTCATTGGTCTTCTTGTAGTCCGAAATTTTTCATGATAAGCTCCAAAAAGTGCCTAAAAATATCTTTTATGCAATGTGTGCAATGCCCAACACTAAGTATGCACATTATGCCTAAAAAGACTTAAAATAATGATAATAATGCAGGTATGAATGCAAAACATGCTAAATAATGGCCCTAAAATGTGGTAAAATGCAGACACATCATTCGTCTAGCATTTTGTCTAAATGGGGAATGGGATGTCGGTACTTGATGGTGATGTTGTTTATTGCACAGCAGTAAACACACATCCTCCATGTCCCATCCTTTTTTGGCACGAGCAAGACCAGAACAGCACATGGACTAGGCTTTCTTAGATGTATCTTTTGTCCAATAGGTCTTGAACTTGTCGTTCTAGTTCCTTAGCTTCTTGCGGATTGATGCGATAAGCCGCACGCTTTTGTAGGGCAGAGCCGGGACCAATGTCAATTTCGTGTTCTATGCCTTGGATCGTAGGTAAGCCAGCTGGTGTTTCCTCGGGGAACACATCTTTAAATTTTTCTAAAAGCTCACAAACCCTTGGCGGTAAATCTGCATACGACATCTCAAGGCACATATTCTCTTTGAAGAGTATTAGTAGCACGGTTTGCTTGGCATACAAGGTTTTCTCTATGACACTTGGAGTCACAAATAGAGAAGGTTTACTTATCTTGATGGGTTGAACCATCTTTAGTTGGAGCTCATGTATTTGAGCAGGGTCCAAGGGCGCCAAGCTATACTTGTGTTTGTCATGTACAAACGAGTAGAAGTTGGTGCGCCCGTTGTGTAGAGCCTCCTTATCAAACTGCCAAGTTCGGCCAAGTAGGAGATGACCAGCTTGCATGGGAGCTACATCACATAATGCCTGGTCTTGGTATGTTCCAATGCTGAAAGGAACGGTCACTTGCTCGGAGTCTTTGATCTCAACTTTGTCGTTGAGCCATCTCAAGCGGTACAGTCGGGTGTTTGGTGGTGGTGAATCCTAATTTTTCGACCAAGGACTTGGTAGCCACGTTAGTACAAGCACCACTATCTATAATAAGACTGCATACCTTGCCGCTTATGGTACATCTCGAGTGGAAGATATTTTCTCTTTTTGCGGTTTCATCTGGCACGACCATAGAGTTCAGGACGCGGCAAGCTACAAGGAATTCCCCTACGTACAGGTATGCTACAGTCTCCTCAGCCTCTCCTATAGCTTCATCTACCTCCATCTCATCCTCATCTTGTGATTCATACTCTCCGCCCTTAGTGACAACCATTACCCTTCGGTTCGGACATTCTTTCGCCATGTGTCCGCGACCCTGACACTTGAAGCACACAATGTCACGGGTTCTAGAAGTATTTGGAGCCTTACTAACCTCAAGTATTGGATTCTTGGTTGATCCTTGATCAGCTCTCTTAGGACGAGTCTCAGGCTAAATATTTTTGCCCATGTCTTGTGGTCTTGGGGCGGGCGCGGTCCAGGAAGCGTTGTACTTGGGGCGGCTGGGCGCGACCGTCGTCCTCTTTATATGTTGTTCAGCTTGTATGGCAAAATGTAATAACTCTCTTAGCTCATGATATGGCTGCCTTTCTACCTTCCTAGCTATGCGGGCTTGCAAACCATCTAGGAATTGAACCATAGTGGCTTCCTTGGGTTCTTCGGGTTTTCGAATTCTTCAGGTTTTCTAATTCTTCAAAGTAGTCTTCCATGGACCTATTTCCCTGTACCAACTTATGAAACCTTTTTTGTAAGTCACTATAAAAATATGGAGGCCCATACCTTTTCCTTAGGTTAAATTTCATCTCGTCCCAAGTGGTGACTTGGTAATAGTGGTGGCCTTCGTTCGGCTAGGTCGCGATCCCACCAGGACAAGGCGTTTTCCGTGAGTTGAGCAGTAGCAAAGCTCACTCTTTTATGATCCGCATAGTGGTAACACTCAAAGATATACTCCATTATTTTCTCCCAATTGAGGTACGCTTCTGGGTCGACCTTACCGGCGAAGGTGGGCGCGGTAAGTTTTGGGTCAATGTTGGAGTGCACCAGATCGTCCCGCTAACGTCCATAGTTATAAAGGTCTCTTCCTTGTGTGATACGACGCCTAGGTGGAGGGTAATCTGGATCCGGATCAAAGTCTCCCTCTCAGTAAGCGTCTGAGTCAGCGTTCCAGGATTGCATGGACACTCGAGTGTTGGCGGGTCTCGGCTCCAAGCGGTGGTCCATTTGAGTGTTGATGAATCGAAGCTGGGCTTGTAGTTGGGCCAATGTTTCAGCTGGGGTGTGGGACTCAGTTGGGATTTCCATGTTTTCAAACAAGAAACAAGTAGTTATCTTTTTTTTTTGTAAAAAAATGGAAATTGTAAAAATGGAAAATACGAAAAAGGCAAAATAAACTTAACGAACAATTCTTTTTTTGTCATTTTAAATTAAGAACTAAGAACTCTAGCCGTGACAAGAAAGATATAGATTGGATCTTAAGCAAACAATGATTAATTTACTTGAGAATGAATCTAACAACATATGTGAAAGTGATGACGGTTTTAAAATTAAATAGAGCAAAACGTAAAGATAGATACAACCTTCTAACAAATCTTTGGCTCTGATACCAAAAATGATACGAGCTTCAATATGCTTCTCTAAGCTTGATGGGAGCGGGTTCTTATCCAAGGGAGCCGAGTGTACTTCCTTGGCAAGAAAAATCAAGGGCGCGGAAGGGGTGATTTGAGGAGCGATCCACAAGACGGATGGTAGACTTCTTGATACACTCAAGCACACTCTAGATCAAGGGGAAACCTCTCAAGATCTTGTATTGTGTTCTAAGTCTTAGACAAACGACTAGCTTGCTAATGACTAGGATTTCTCTTTGAGAAAATAGTGTTCTTTATTGATATCAAAGTTGGGTGATTTGTTATACGGCTGCAAGGGGACCTTATATAGGGGTCCTATCAGCTAACCCTAAGGCCGACTCACTTATAGAAAATGAAAATGTGGGTTGCAGCCCATTAACAAAAAGGAAATAAGAAAAATTGCAAATTACAAGAAAAATGGTAAATTTCTAATTTAGTGTTTTTGTGCCTTATTAAACGAAAATAAAATCCCTAAAAGCCTATGAGCCTTAAGACTCTATATCCTAAGGTGTTGGAGTTGTTGGGCTTGGAGTTCCTGCAAAAACATTTATCGTAAACACAAAACAGACCTTGTAGGACGCGACAAATGGCCAAGTCTTGTTGGTTACTTCCAGCTCGGGTCTATTTGATTCTTGGTCCCCTTGGTCAGCTTCTAAGGGGTCTTGAATGTCTTGGTCCTTCTCTTGTCGTGTTGTTTGGTCTTGACTTGCGTTCTTGATCTTTTCTGCGCTCCTCGAAGAAGTCTCGATGTCGATCTTGGAGTGTTCCAGGAAGGGAGCGTTCTTGGAGCGTTCCGGGGAGGGAGCGTTCTCTTCCTGGTTTAAGATGACAGCTACATCTTCTCCTAGTTGTTCTCTCAGTTTGTGTGTCCTAGCTCGAGTTATTGACCTGGCTAGTTCAACCAGCTTGATGCCTTTATCAGGAGAAGCGATCAACAACCACAAAAATAGAATCATTCGCGCATTTTGTTCGAGGTAAACCCAGAACATAATCCACACTAATATATGCCATGGCTGAGTAGGCACGGGAAAAGGCAAATAAAGGCGCACATTAGATGATCCACCCTTTGCCCGATGACAAGCTTGTCACCGCTAAACAAAACGAGTGACATATCTTCGAAAAGAATGCCAAAAATATGATGTTGTTACGAGTTGAAGTGTTCAATCTCGACAAACGTGACCCTGATTATGAAGCTCGGAGATGATGTGTTGACGTGTTGACGTAAGCTGCAATCTGGTACACAAATTTGATTACGTTTGAAAAGATAATCATCACTGAGAATAAAATCTGATCACAAGCCAAGCTTAATATCACGAAGTATCGAAGCAAAAAATGACTATTTTTTAAAGGTCCGCAAATTAAGCAAAACCCGGGACAGTCGAGTGCATAACTGTCACAAGACTATGACCTTAATTGAGTGCATCCGCCACTTTATTAAGTTGACTCGAATGATGCTTAATGTTGAATGTGAAATGTTGTAAGTACGCAACCCCAAGTGGCATGAAGAGAAGAAATTTTAACCTGATTTTCGATATGTTACAACGCATCATGGTCTGTGTATAATATAAACAGATAGTGACGCCAACGTTTAATCAATTGGACTATGGCATAGAACTCCAAGTCGTAAGTATTATAACGAATACGAGCACCCGCCAATTTTTCACTATAAAAGGCAATAGGTCGATGACTCTGGATCAAAACAGTGCAAATACCGAGCCAAAATATTTGAGTTGTAGTTAACCTCGATTTGATCAAATTAAAAGCAACATCATCTTCATGAGTTCACGAAAAAGAAGATTGTTTCATACACTCTGTCATTGGTTCCATGATCGAACTGAAGTGATGAACAAATCTCTAATAAAACGAAGCCAACCCATAAAAACTCTGACATCAGCTATACTTTTTGGAATCAGCCAATCTTTAATTGCAAAGATCTTGTTCTTATCCATAGATAGACCATCACTTGAAATGACATAACCCAAAAGTAGTAACTTATGGACACTGAACTCATATTTATGCTTAGCAACATATAGAATTCCTTGCGTGGAGTGGTAAAAACTTGACAGAGATGATCGGCATGATTTGACATAGACGAACTAAACACAAGAATATCATAAAAGTATACCACTACGAACCAACCAATAAAAGGACGCATATATTGATTCATGACGCGTATAAATGTGCTAGGCGCATTAGACAACCCAAATGGCATCACTAACCACTCGAACAAACCTTCTATAGTCTTAAAAGCTGTTTTCCATGCATCACCTCCTTGTATTCCGATTTGATGGTAGTCACTCTTCAAATCAAGTTTCGAAAATATTGTAGCTTTTCCAACCTAATCCAATAAGGCATCCAAACAATGAATGGGAAATATGTAATGTACAATAATCTTGTTTATGGGTCTACTATCAATGCACATACACTATATTATATCCTTTTTGGGAATCAACATTGTTGGAACCGCACACGGACTCGTACTCTGCCGCATGTGGCCACTGGAAACCAATTCTTCAACCTGTCATCATAGCTCTTCATGTTCATGTGGACTCAATCTATAATGTGGATGATTAGGAAGAGTAGAACCAGGAACCAACATAATTGTCTCTTAATTTTGTAGATGTGAGCCTATAAAATAAAGTAACAAATAACTCTACCTCTTTTATTTATCAAATATATGTTTATATTTTTAAAAATGTTTTACAACATATAGATTATGCATTTTATGGTTTTATAAGATTGTTGCTAATAGATTTTTATTTAAAATTTAGATTATATATTAAATATAAGTACAATTAAGAAAACGGTGGATAAACTGCATAACCCGCGGTCATATAATGAAGCAGGTTACAGTTATTATATTTATATTTATGACTGCGGGTTGGTTAACCCTCATTGACACATTTATTTGAATTGTGGCTTGTTGGATTTATAGAGGATAGTCTCGACTCTCTACAAGAAAAGGGAAAAGAAAGACAAAGGCTCTTCTTACCTTTCATTCTTTATCTTGATTCATCTTTGGTTAGATGTAGAATTACATTTTCTCTGTAATCTATGATCAATATTTATGTAATGTATATCATGATAAACTAAGAGCAGGTTCATTGGCGGTTCTAATTGGGTCTCTTAATAATTTTTGTCAATTAAAAATATAATTACTGATATTTAGGGCAAGAACCGGTTCTTATTAGAGAGGTTTAAGAACCCCTAAGAACCGGTGACATGGCCTCTTTTGATTGGATGATACCTTTTCGGTCACTTCTTCGCCTCTTCGGGTCTCACTTGGTTGCTTCTCGTTTATACTCTCTTTCTTCACTCTCCTCCTTCACCTCAATTAATCGGTGTCTACCCCTAGTCTCTTTGTGTCGTATCAGTCTTTTTCTCTGATTGAATCAATCCACCAGTATATTTCAATCTAACGAAAACTCCGGCGAGAACTATGGCGTCGTCGAAGGGAGGAAACACAAACGCTCACATCAATACTCTTCATCATCGTCTTTATCACCGCTCTCAATACTTGGCTTTAGATTCTTTTTATTTATCTTCTTCTACTAGCCTATCTTGTACGGATGATTTGTTGTTTTCCTGAGAAATTTGTTGGTTGTTGATTGTTAGGGTTTCTGATGAGAAGGAGAAGAAGTGGGAGTGTACTGATATCGAGATACAGAGGCATGTCGTTAAGTTGATTTATCGTGTTGTTTAATTGGTGAATATTCACTTTCTTCTGTAACCCCTAACGAATTGCGTCTTTTTGTTAATCAATTTCACAAACGGGTTAACTGATGATCATTGTCGGGTATGCATCAACCTCCATGTTGCTTGTGTGCAGCAAATGAATCTTCTGTTTCTACTTTAGTAGTTATTTGGTTAATGACACAAAAGCAATTTAAAGTTGTTTTGTGTTTGGGCATCTTAGAAATTAAGATTGATCAAATAACTGTAAGATTTAGTCTTGATTGATACTTGTAAGTGAGCCGTAATATAGGATAGCATTTCTTATGTATGCTATCTCTCATCACTTTGTGTTTAGTAATAACTCTCGATGATGGTTTCTATTTTTGTAGTTCTTTCTGTATCAATTGTTGTGTGGACTAAAGTATGTTCATTTAGCTAATGTATTGCATCAAGATTTAAACCCAACAATTTGCTCCTAAATGCAAATTGTGATCTAAAGCTTGGGGATTTCGAGCTTGCAAGGACCAAATCTGAGACAGACTTCATGACTGAATATGTTGTTACACATTGGTACAGAGCTCCAGAATTGCTACTTAATTGCTCATAATACACAACAATAATCGATTTGCTGGAGACAGAACTTTGCTGCTAGATTTCCAAACATGTCGGCTGGTGCAGTTGATTTGCTGGAGAAAATGCTTGTCTTTGATTCAAGCAGACGCATCACATGTATTGTTATATTTACATACAGCTACAGCTATGAGATTTTGTTGCAGAAATTCTTTTGCATATTGGAAGCTTGAGTTCATTGTGATTTCTTTTGTGGATAATAGTTAATTGAGAAAGCAAGGCAATATCTCGAGCTGTATAATCATCCGCTGTCACATCTAATGGGATCAATGTTTGGGATTCACAACAAAGAAAACTTTGAGGTTTGTATCCTTTTATTGATCCACTTGTGTCTCTTTAGAATTGTCAAACTGATGCTCTTAGGTTTGTATCCTCCTATGGTGCAAGAACGTTTCTAGAGTATCACTAGCCAGCTCTTTCAATATGTAAACTGATGAACAATCTTTGTTTAAGATTGATTCTAAAAATTCTCAGCTTAGTCTTCTTGTTAATGAATGGTTTCTTGTGTTTTGATCGTTTAGAGGATTATTCGTTGTGGCGGTGCTGTTGATGATGATATGGCAAACATAATTGTAGCTCAACTTCTGTACTTCGATGTTGTTGATCCTACTACAGTTACATATCGTAGTATTAACATTCATGCCTTGTTACTTGATTCAGATGAGTTGCTTAGGAGTCTGAATGATGCTTATGTTGAACATGATATTGTCATGTATGTTAATTCTCCTAGTGGATCAGTTACAGCTGGTAATTACACTTTTTTAGCTTACTTGTTTTCGTATCATCTCTTATAATGTTCTTTCATCATCTTTTCAAGTTATCATTGTTAATGATTGTTGCATCTCTTTTTCTCTCTCTCTTTATGGCTATATTCGATACTATGAGGCATATTCGAACTGATGTCTCCACTGTATCTGCTTAGTGTTGGAACCAAAGGTAGTCTCTCAATCCTTTCATTCTAGTAAAATCTCAAAAATTCTGATATGAGCTTAGCTTTACACTAGAAGGAAAATCTGATTTGTTTGGGATCTAAATCAATAGTTGTGATACATACATGATAACAAAGTAAAGTTTCTTGCTCGGCTCTTTGATGGAACAATTTGAACATTTGTGATACATACATATAACAAAGTAACATTTGTAACACATAAATTTTTTTTAAAAAAATAAAAAACCGTATGTGGTGTTCTACCATTGGAATCCCACAAAATTTAAGAGCCCATCAAAAGTTCTTAATCTATTATTTATATTAAAAATAATCTAAGAACTTCACTAGAGATTCTTATGAATGGAGATGTATAGAGAAAGAGTGATACTCGTCCTTGGTATCCCAACATATTTTGTTTGGTTTTTGTATTAATTACAAGATGTATTGTAAGAATACACAAATTTTTTTTATCGTATTCAAGAGAATCTCTTCCTTTTTTTCCTCCTCGTGCATTCAGAATAAAATATTGTAGAGATGATCATCAGCCTGTAAAGAATCTTCTCCATGACTGCCACGGAAGAAACCCACCTGAGACAAAACACACACAAATAGTGAAGCTTCTTGTCTGAATTTTATATTTCAAATTGTAAAAGTAAGAGAGAAATAGAAGCTACCACACTCGGGACAACGAAAGTATTTCTTGTCTTTAAGGACAAGTCCTGTTCCTTCACATTCTTCACATCTCTTCTGTGCAATCTGAAACCAAAAGTCTTTTCGATGAGAACTAGCAAGTATATATATTATACACATTTGTGTAAAATTGTAATATACAAATGATATCTTTAGTCACATACTATTCGTTTGCTGAATTCGACACCTGCAACAACAAAGGGTATGATTCCAGCTGCAAGATCCATTAATTCACATAAGAAAGAAGACATTTTAACTAATTAATTAATTACATCAGTAATCAGCTAATTACCAATAGTTCCGACTATAATCTGCCACGTAATCTCTGATTTGCCCGTCTCAGCCACAGTCTCAGCGAGTTCACCGAGAGCCGACGGATTTCTCAGCCGTTGATTACTTATCATCAAGCCGTGGCTTCTTCTTCTTCTTCCCGGAGAAACTAAGTTAACCGTCGATTTTATCTGACTAGGTCTTGATCCAACGGTCCACAGAGACGGAACTCGACACAGTGAAGAAACAGCCTCCATTGTCGCGATTGTGACTCAGAAATCGAATTCTCCGAAGAAGATGTAAAACGACCCGTTTAAATCAGACCACGTCGACGGATTTTGGGTCGGGTGCGCGCCAACCACGAAACAATCGTGTGGTTTTAAAAGCAACGAATTATATTTAAAAATCTCAAACAGACATAAACGACGTCGTGTAACCGAAAAAACAGCTGTAACGCCATTTATGTCTTTCGTGTGAAGAAGCTCTAGTAAACTCTCTCAAGTTTTCACCTTTGAATTGAGAAAAAAAAAAAAAAAAAGCTCTTCTTTTTTCTTTGTTTTTGGATTTAGCGTTTAAGGGTATATTCTCTATCGCCCTAATTGGATAATCTACTCTGTTACATTATCCTCTATCTTCCTGCCGAAAAATGGCGGGTTTCTCATTATACTGCTTTGTTAACCCTCCAGTTCTCTTTATTCTTCCGTCGGAATCACCTCTCTTTGTTTTGGGTTCCCATAAATGTTCGCCGGCGACGAGACGGCGAGTTAAAAACACTCGTGGGTTCGTCGTATCGTACGCGCACTCTAACCCGAGGATAATCAATCCGAAGAAAAAGTCGAGGTATGGGCAAACGTTATCTCCATACGAAAGTGATGAAGAAGAAGAGCTAGAGAATGAGAGTGATGAAGATGATGACTGGTTACTTAACGTCAGTTTCTTTTCCTTTTCTATTCATAAATTATGAGAACTTTATGATTTTGAGATTAGGGGGTTTTGGGAGTTTAGCCCATTTTAAGCTTTGTTTCTTCATTAAACTTGGGTTTTGTGGTTCTTTAAGGATGTGTAATTAGTGAATCTAGTCCAAAAGAATGAAAATTGGGGCCTTGTTTTCTTCATGTCTCTTTAGGATGACTTCGCTGAGGTCACAGAGTATGAAAAGAAGTCTAAGTCACAGAAGCAAACCATTGCTAAGAAAGGTTTGTGTATCCTTGAAAGCCATCATATAGAATTTGACATATTGTTTGGCATTGATTTGAATCTGCTGCTGCCAAAAGAGTAAAAACATGAAATCACATTTTATTTAGATTTTGCTAAGATCTGGATTTGCTTGTGAAGGTGGGAATAAAAGGGTCGTCAAAAGCTGGGAAAAACCTGAAGAAGGCGAGACTGATGAAGACGATTTGGACATAGGCTTTAGTGAAAATGCCTCTGAGAATAAGAAGGAGGAGTCTTGGCGTTCAGATGGTCGAGGAAAGGTAAAGGTTGATTATTTCCTCATGTAGAGACAAAGATAGAGTTGGGGAAAGAACTTTATTGTGTTTTTCTTTTGGTGTTTCATTAGGTGAGTTCGAGGAAACATGTAGAGAAACTATACCCTCGACTCTCAGGGGAGATTGACATAGATCCGAAATGGGTACCACTTCTGGATTACTTGACCACATTTGGTCTGAAAGAATCACACTTTGTTCAAATGTATGAGAGACACATGCCATCCCTTCAGATTAATGTGTTATCAGCCCAAGAGAGACTCGAGTACTTGTTGAGTGTCGGTGTTAAACACAGAGATATCAAGAGAATGCTCCTGAGACAACCACAGGTACTTCAATACACAGTTGAAAACAATCTCAAAGCTCACATTTCCTTTCTCATGGGTCTTGGAATTCCCAATTCTAAAATAGGACAGATAGTTGCTGCAACCCCATCTCTGTTCTCCTACAGTGTAGAGAATTCACTGAGACCCACAATAAGGTATCTGATTGAAGAGGTAGGAATAAACGAAACTGATGTTGGAAAAGTGGTGCAACTTAGCCCTCAGATTCTGGTTCAGAGGCTCGACATAACATGGAACACAAGATACATGTTCCTCTCCAAGGAATTAGGAGCTCCTAGAGACAGCGTAGTGAAAATGGTGAAGAAACATCCCCAGCTTCTTCATTACAGTATTGATGATGGATTCTTACCTCGGATCAATTTCCTTAGGAGCATAGGGATGTGCAATTCTGATATACTGAAAGTCTTGACTAGCCTTACACAGGTTAGTAGATTGCCTTATTCTTCTTCAAACTTATTATCCAGGTTTAGAGTATATGATTTCATGACACTTCTCAAATTGGTCTTAATAGGTTTTGTCTCTCTCACTGGAAGATAATCTAAAGCCTAAGTACATGTATTTGGTCAATGAGCTCAACAATGAAGTGCACATTTTGACCAAATACCCTATGTACTTGAGCTTGTCCTTGGATCAAAGGATACGTCCACGCCACCGGTTCTTGGTTGAGTTAAAGAAAGTAAGGAAAGGACCATTCCCTCTTAGCTCATTAGTTCCAAATGATGAAAGCTTTTGTCAGCAATGGGCTGGAACTAGTGTAGATAAGTATCTCGCCTTTCGCCAGAGGCTTTTACTCAAGGAGTTCGCAAACAAGTACAAGAAGAGAAGATGAGTGATAGATAATGATCTTGTTCTTGATTACCGAGAACGACAGAACCTCCGAATGACCATTAAGTTTTGAGACGATACATAGTTTCTGCAAGATTGAAACGTTTTGAGGTAAAGAAAACCAAGAGAAACCAGCTTAGCTACAGACATCATATTTGTTTACCAGATGAAGTCTCCACATGTTTTCCAGGTTTTGTCTACATTTTAAGTTCTGCAATTGTCTGCGGTGTGGTAAAGTTTTACTTTCCTTTTTTTTGTGTGGCTATCATGGAGAAGAGAAACACAATTTGTGTGTAATGTTTTTGGCCTCATATAGTTCATATTACCGACATCTTATATAAGTATACTTTATGTTTGATCCTTCAGCAAACGAAGGTTGAATGCAGAGTTGAAATGATGTACATGAACTTTTGTCGACGCAGTGCACATTGTTTTTACTTTTTCATCAAATTATGTTATATTCAATATTTTTATTTCATAACTTTTGGTTAACTACTATATAATCGATATGTATGATTCACTCAATATAATTGTATAACTTTTGGTTGACAATTGAAATGTTGCTTAGATTCACACCTATGAAATAAATGTAATGATTATCAAGCAAATATTAAAACAAACAACTATGGTATTTTCAATTATTTTTATTTTCTTCTTAATAACTCTCTTCAATTTAATTTAGCTAAATTTGTTAATTATATCACTATCTTACTATTTATATTCGAGTTGCGAATAGAATCTAATATTTTTGTAGTCCATATAAATTTTGTTACATTAGTTACCAATTTTTTAGTTTTTCAATTTCTCTTCAAAATACTATTTTTAAAATTTTTGACTATCTCTTAGAATATTAATAATTACAACAAAAAAAATGGTGGAATGACTAACATACAGGTAAGTTTGAAAAGATAAACCGTAAAAATAAATTTTAGAAATATTTAGTAAACGACACACTTTAATTGTGTAATTTACGTACACTAGTTATTAAAATATAAGAGATGGAAAAATCTTAGTGACTTAATTTAAGATCATGTGTAACAAATTATGTTGTATTCTTGAAACCATTAGCATTAGAGCTCTTTAAAAAAAATCGATGCAAATTTACAACTATAATAAATTTGAAAAAATATTTTTTTTTACTACACTTAATTTGAAACAGAAAAACCAATGGTTGTGTAAATTTTCACTAAATTCAGAGATTAAATGTATATAGAATCTCTCAATGAAAAAGAAAAAAAAAACATTATTTTAAATGAGTAATGTCAAAATTTTGAAACACTACCAGTATTTAAAAGTAAATTATATTAACAAATTAAATTTAGGTTAATATGTTTTTCTTTTTAATATGTAACTCTAAGATTATTTTAGTTCGCATCATATTAGGAATACGTAATCAATAAAAAAGTGGAAAAAGATTCTCCCAACAATGAACTAAATTTAGAAAACAAATAATTAGCGATAGATTTACTGGTATAAGACAACAATACAAAAAAAAAAAAAAAATTTATCAATTATATCATAGTAAAAATACAAATACTCAAATAAGAAATAATATTGAAATATTGATTGAAAAAAGATAAAGCTTATTTTTATTTTTATAAACCATGAAGTTTACTACTTTAATGCTAAAAATTTTAAAGAATTTTTTCGAACAATATATTTGATCGACTTAATGAGATATAGAATTGTGTAGGATAATCTCTTTTCCTCTAATTATATTTAATTGACTAATTCTTAAATATTACTGTTAACGGGTGAACCAACCAATATCAAAACATATCCAACCTACATAACTATCAGATATAAAATTGATGTGGGTAAGAGTATATTCATGAAAAATAAATTTTATCATTAACCTTCGAATTTAATCTTGATATATTTAAAAAATCAATTGATATTTTTTAACTCTTTTTCAACACTTTAAAAATCAGTATAAACGGATAGCTTGTTATTAGATTAAAGATTTTAATTTATCAATCCTATATTGTGGAAAATCGTCAAAAGAAAGATTGATGAATTTTTTATTTATATTATAATTAATTAATATATATATATATATGATGAATTATATATATTTCTTATATTGCATTGTGTTCAAGATTATTTCAAACAAAATTCACTAAAATTTATGAGTTTATGACGATTCTAAGATTTAATACAGCTATATTATCCCATGAATTTTTGATAGATTTTTGAGAAACTTATAACACATATAAACCATTAGAATTCGATATAAAATTTCTGAAAAAAAATTCAATAAAAAAACATATGCCAAAATATCAACAAATATATTTTTGTCAAAAAGTCTTGTGTTTTTTTGTAGTAGAACAACACATAAAACCATAAAAGGTTTCCCATATGAAAAATATTATGCATATTAAACTACGCCGGAAACTTGCTCGAAGGAATATATATATACGAAGTTTAGATTTTTATGGGAGAAATATAAGGTTTGGCTTAATGTAACATATAACATCAAGACACTATTGTGATATTAAATTACATATAGTTACAAATGAAAAAAATTATAAAACTTAAATTGAAATTAGTAAATCCTTTGTGTTTCATGTTTGAAATCAATTACTAAATATTATTTAAACTAAAAGCTGTGTTTTTTTGTCACAGTGATGTCTATTAGATTACTTAAACTGAGTTGAAATCGAGTTATAAGTAAACCGTAGATATAAATAAAATAATATTATAATAACATTAGAGTAATTTCTCTATTTCAGAAAATTACAACTTGGAGTATATCAATGAAAAATACCATATCAAAATTGGGTGAAAATATAATAAAAGTTTATTTTACAATTACTTAAGTTTCACGGAAGTTGGATTATGTGAAATTCATCTAGTATATCAAAATGTTGTATAATCTAAAGCAGTGAAAAGTAGAAGGTTCGTTCTAATGCAAAACCATCAAGCTTAGATGCAATTTATATTTAGATTCAGGTTGGAAATATCTTTTTGAGTTAGACATAGCAATTTAGTTGAGTTTGAAATACTTGTGTTTGATTTTTGTGTATTTAAGAAAAATTATGTCATCATGGACAAAATGATTTGCTAAATCCTTCCATATAAGGATTTGCTAAATCTTTCCAAATTATGTCACACATATTTAGAAAACATAACATAGAACTTTATTTTCTTATTCCTTTGTCTATTCATGTATGGTTAACTGAATACTATATCCATCATGACTATATATGTTTTCTCCATATCTTATATTGACTAGAAGAATAAAATATATAGAACATTTTGTTACTTCACATAGATAATGTGTTTTTTAGCTAAGTTTTTTTCCCTAAAATAAATAAGCCAGTTAAAACAAATCGATTGAAATTTATCCCAAAAAAAAAATATCGACTGAAAAGTTTCTTAAAATTCTTTTCATAGTACACCATATATTAGTTCTAGTTTTTTTTTTTCTTTTTGTCACATATTTTAGTTCTAGTTAATCAATCATTTTTACAAGTTAGTCCAATACCATAAAAATCTTCGTCCATTGGAATTTAATCATATAAAATAGCGACATTTTTATAACTTTTGTCTTCTGTTGCTTGTGGAGGTTCTCGGTTTTCTTTTAAGTTCAACCAAATTCTACCGTATGGTAATATGGTAAACCTTTGTAGAATTAGTGATAGTAGTGTGGTAGAATTTGTTTGATTTTGGTCGAGTTCATCCATTGTATGGTAGAGTTTGATAGTCTTATTTGATAGTGTGGTAAAGCTTGGTTGACTTAATGAAGGTAGTGTGGTAAAGCTTGGTTGAGCTCGTCCACATATAGTAGAGTTTGTTATGATAGTGTGGTAGATTTTATCTCATAATTATTGCATCACCTACCATCTCTCTCTAACTAATTCTATGCATCCAACCACCATTGAAACACATATCAACATTGTTGTTTTACCTCATTCCTTATCATTTGAGTTTATTTTCCTGGTTTTGGATCTATGGATCAAATTGTTTTAGTTTGTGGGAGTTGGAAATTCGACCAAAATTATTGGTTCTTTGTAGTGGATATTTGTCATGGTTGTAATATTATGGAATTAAGTGAAGATGTGCATTATGATGAGTTTGTGAGGATGGTGCATGGAGATTTCAATCTGAATCAACATATCTACAAGGTAAACTTGAGTTACATATAAAATGAACTCATGCATGCACTATACAAGATACACCTCATATCATCGTGACCAACATGAGGCAATTGTGTGGGTATGTGCAACAATGCACTACCACAAGATACACATCCTATCATTGTGACCGACGGAAGGCAATTGTGTGGGTATGTGCAACAATTTTGAAAAGAGTAAATTCGTCTTTGTGTGGAGATTTCAAGGAGATTGTATGTTCATGTGGAAAAAAAATGTTTGGTAGAGCTAATTCAACGTGTGGTAGAGCTAGGCAGACTTTGAAACAAGAAGAGGAACACATAGACTACGATCAGGAAGCATAATTGAGATTCGACTACTGCGAGAATGTAGATGGTACAAGCTCTGGTGATGAAGACTTCATAAGTATTCATAGGAAGTGCAAAGAAGAAGATAGCAAAAATCTTCCTCCTAAGAAAAGAGATTCGACATTTAATAATGAGTACTTAGACATCAAGATGAGGTCACTTCAATTAGCTGTTGGACAAATTTATCCCACAAAAGATGATCTTGAGTCAAGGTTGAAGACATTTTTTCTGTTTTACATAGGTTTGATTTCGATGTTGTATCATCATCGAGGATGTTATTGGTTATGAGATGTTGGGTTCCAAACTACATCTGGAAAGTTCATGCTTCACGCCACGATACTGGGAGTCCAAATTTCTATATCTGGGTATATTGTAGAAAACACACTTACTCAGTTACGGAGAGGTCATCTCGGACACGTCAAGCAACACCCGATGTTCTTGGTCGTTTATACTTGGATTTTGTTGGTGGTGTTGGGCCTTATAATTTTCCCGCTCATGTTGCTCAAACACTGAACAAACGTTTTGGTTTGAAGGTACAAATCCTTTATGGTAGACTTTGGCATAACTAAATTAGCACATGGTAGACTTTAAAAAAAAAAAAAAAAAAAAAAAAAAAAAAAAAAAAAAAAAAAAAAAAAAAAAAAAAAAAAAAAAAAAAAAAAAAAAAAAAAAAAAGAGAGAGAGTTGGTATTTGTTAGTAGACTTTGGTGAAATTTTAAATTTATCTCTTTGTGTGAACTTTGTACAGATGAAGTACTGTAAGGCACATCATACTCTAAGGGAAGCTCGGGCTCTAGTTACAATAACTTCAGAGAATGGTTTTGAAGAACTTCCCTCATATTTGTATAGAATTAGATTAGTGAATCTGGAAACACTTATCAAGTTGAAAGTAGATGGAGATGATAGGTTCAAGTTTCTATTCCTTGCATTCGATGCAAGCAACAGAGGATTTTTGTACATGAGGAAGGTTGTTGTTGTGGATGAAATGTTTTTACAAGGAAAACATAAAGGGACTCTTCTCACGGCAACAATGCAAGATGAGAATTTCAACATTCACTGTATGGATTTTGGTGTGGTTGATACAGAAAATGATGAATCTCGGGAATAGTTTTTTAGACAACTCAACCGCATCATTCCCGATGATCAAGAGTTGGCCATCATTTCAAATAGGCATATATCAATAGCCAAGGCAATAACAAAAGTGTATCCGTTTGCCGCTCGGGGGGTTGCACTTACCATCTACAAAAAATATTTTGTCAAATTTCAAAGGATGGGAGTCTTTTAACCTGTTTAAGAAGGTTGCAACTGCATATAGATGTGACGAGTTTAATGCAATCTTCGGCCAAATCAAGAGACTAGATCGATGGTTATATGAGTATTTTTCAAGGGCAGATGTTTGTTTGTGGAGTCATGCACATTTCCCAAGGAATAGATACAACTTCACCACGTCAAACATAGCAGAATCTATCAACCATGTGTTAGCTGAAACACGAACTTTCCCTATTGTGCAACTTTTATATATGCCATTAAGACAATGTTAACAAGGTGGTTCTCAAAGAGGAGGGCAAATGCAGTGGCTACAACGACCATTCTCACAACAGCAATCAAAAATCTTCTAAAGGTATGGCTTGGTAGAGTTTCGTAGACTTTAGTAGATCTTCGATATATGTGTAGTAGAGTTTGGTAGAGTTGGGTAGAGTTTGGTAGAGTTTAGTAGATTTTGGTAGAGTTTGGTAGACTTATATGAATCTTGGATATTTGTGTGATAGAGTTTTGTAGAGTTTTATAGACATTACTTTTTTCTTATTTGACCATGCAGAATAGACTCCTAGGAGCCACATTGTACGACATACAAAACATTAATTAGCATCAAGTTGTTGTCACATGCTCTCCTCACATTTGGTTAATTTGACGGAGAAAACATGCTATTAAAAAATGTTTGACGTGGATAAAATACTTTGTGTGCACGCCTTAGTCGCAGTAGAAGCATAGCAGCGTTCAATGATCAAGTTCACAGATCCTTACTATTATACGAGTTAATTGTACCATGCATATGCAAAATGGATGATGCCAAGAGATATAGCACTTCCAATACATGAAGAGGTGGCTAGTAAAGTTTGTTTACCTCATGTTGTACGTAACCAACCTGGTAGGCCAAAGAATTCGGGGATTAAAGGTTGGTTTGAGTGCTCACTAGAGGCAAAATGCCCAAGGAAAATGACAACATTTTTGCGATGTGAAGGTGTGGGACATAATGTTCGAACATGTAGCGCAGATTTCTAATCTTGAAAGTCTACCAAACTCCACCATAACTCAATCACACTTCATAAATATTGATCAAGACCTATCAAGGCCTTCAAAATATAAATCGTGAAAGGAAGTCGGAGCACCTTACCAGAACCATCAGACCACCAGGACGTGAAGCATGTACCACGGGAAGGATTTCAAGCACCGCGGTACTTGGTCAACGCGCGGACCAGGAAATTCAACGCACAGACTCAGGACATACCGCAGGAAGACTTTGTGTGTACCGCAGGAAGGTCTGGTACGAGGATTAGGATGAACCGCGGGTAAGTCAGAGACCGAGGAAAATCATCTCGCGGTACAGCAAAGTACGTACCGCGGGAAGGAAATGTGTCTGAAGGAAACTCGTACCGCGGGAAGGTTTTGGTCCGAGGAACACCTTACCACGGAAGCAGAAATGCTCGGGTCAACGCGCGCTACCAAAAATGTCAACATTTTCCCAAAGTGAAACTGTGATGCGCTGGGACTAAAGGAGTCGTTAGGGAGACTTAGTTAGGGTCACACCAGACCCCAACTGAGGAGATTTGACCGTTAGGAGTGTGGGGACCAGCTGAGGCGTTCGTCAAAGCCGAGGGAGCAAGCAACCCGAGGCGAAAGCGACAGGCCGCAAGACCGAGGGAGTATACGACCCAAGGATGAAAGCGACAGGTCTTGGGATCGCCGAAGTCTCTCTCATCCCCAACGGTCACATAGGTGGCTAGGCTTTTCACTTCTTCTCTTTCACTTGTCGCCTATATATACTCTTGTAATGCAAAAACTATTTTCTAGTAATGAGAATGAAATCTTTCACACTTCAATTCCTTCTCTATTCCGCACAATAATGTCTTAAAATCTTACATGGTATCAGAGTTTCGCCTCATCGATTCTACCTATTTTCAATCTTCTTAATCTCACTTAACTTAATCATCGTATCCTCATTCTCATTCTCAATCTCTTCCCGTTTCTCTCGATCTCATCATTTTCCTACTCTCAAAACTCTACCTTTCTTGTAAAAGTTTTGCTATTAACCATTGGGTAATAGCAAGTCTTCCATGGAACACAACAAAGCTTTGGTGATTCCGATAATCCTCAAATGAGGAAACTATCTTGTGTGGGCAAGAACCGCAAAAAGGGTCCTTTGTGGCCGAGGTTTTTGGAGACACATTGTGAAAGGAAAACCACTCAAAAAGGTGATTGATACTTCGGATGAAGAAGAATCACAAGCTGGAGAAGAGGAGCTTGATGAAGAAGACAAATGGTATCAAGAAGACCAAGTTGTCATAGCCATCATCCAAAACTCACTCGAAACCTCCATCCTTGAATCATATTCGTACTGTGAGAGTGCAAAGGAATTATGGGACACTCTCAAGAAAGTGTTTGGAGATATTTCAAATTTTACTCGAGTATTTGAAATTCAAAAGGAGCTTAATGAACTTAAGCAAGATGAAGCTGATTTCTCAAAGCATTTTGGAACGTGGAGATCACTTTTGGCAGAATATGACATGCTAAGACCAATCACAACTGATCCGGAAATCCTCCAAGAAATAAAGGAGCAAGACAAGGTATTTAGCTTACTTCTCACTCTCAATCCAATCTTCAATGATTTAGTTAAGCACATCCTTCGAGACAAGAAACTGCCAACACTTGAAGAAGTTTGCTCTCAGTTCCACAAAGAACAAGGTTCATATGGTTTATTTGGTTGAAAGAGAGAACTTACCTCGGTAAACAAGGCAACTTACAAACAGGATGACAATGAACGAAGCTTGGTGTGTGACCATTGCAAGAGAACCGGTCACTCCAAAGATAAATGCTGGATTCTTCATCCACATCTCAAACTGGTGAAGTTTCAAAAGGAGCCAAGAGTCAACCTCAGCCAAGAAGCCGAGGAGGGCAAAGGCACATCAAGCTCCTTCACTCCGAAGGAAATCCCTTCGAAGAATCAAGGAGAATGAACAGCCATGGCATGTGAGATGGTGAAAAAGTCGGACCTTGAAGCACTCATAAAGGCCATAGCCTCCCTAAAGGAGTCTCGTATCACTCTCTATTCTCATAAACCTAGAAATGATATAGTCATAGATTCGGGAGCTTCCCATCATATGATTAGCAATCAAAATCTTCTAAAGAATATTGAACCAACTCTAGGGAATGTTATAGGTTTTAATGGTGAAAATGTTCCCATAAGTGGTATAGGTAACTTGAAATTATTTGAGAAACAATCGAAAGCATTATATATGCCAAAATTTACTTCAAACTTGCTATCTGTGAAAAGAACGACTAGTGATCTCAATTGTTATGCAATTTTTGGGCCTAATGATGTGTGGTTTCAGGATATTAAGAGTGGAAAGCTGATAGAAAAAGGAGAAGCTAAGGATGATCTCTATGTGCTTCAAGACTCACCAACAAACTCTACTCTTTACTAGTTGTTTCAATGCTATTTGGCATGCTAGATTAGGACACCCACACTCTCGTGCTCTTAAGTTAATTATGCCTAATATTTCATTTGATAGCTTAAGTTGTGAAGCATGTATTTTGGGTAAATATTGGAAGTCGGTTTTTCCTAATTCAAGTACTATCTATGAAAATTGCTTTGACTTAATACACTCGGATGTTTGGACCTCTCCATGCATGTCTAGGGATAACCTAAAATATTTTGTCACATTTATTGATAAAAAATCAAAGTACACTTGGGTCACTCTACTTCCCACTAAAGATCGAGTTTTTGATGCGTTCATAAACTTTAAAAATTATGTGACTAATCATTTTAATGCCAAAATTAAGGTGCTTCGATTGGATAATGGTGGAGAATACACAAGTTCAAAATTCAAAGAGCACCTAATAATTTTGGAATTGTACATCAAACAAGTTGCCCCTATACCCCTCAATAAAATGGAGTGGCGGAACACAAAAATCGCCATCTTATGGAAGTGGCAAGATCGATGATGTTCCACATGAAAGTGCTAAATAAATTTTTGGGGGATGCTGTACTAGCTGCTTGCTACATCATCAATAGGATTCCAACAACAATCCTCCAAGACGCTTCTCCATTTGAGGTATTAAATGGTACTAAACCTTTTCTTGATCATTTAAAAGTATTTGGGTGCTTGTGCTTTGTGTTGATCCCAGGCGAACAAAGGAGCAAGTTAGATGATAAAAGCACAAAGTGCATCTTCCTTGGATATTCATCTACGCAAAAGGGTTACAAGTGTTATGATCCCACAACAAATCGGACATTTGTCTCTCGAGATGTCAAGTTTCTTGAGGAACAAGGATACTTTAGAGAAATTAATTGGGAAAGCTTGAAAGATCTTCCCAACTCTACCTCGGACAGAGCTGCAAGCCTAAGACATCTACTTGAACATCTCGGTCATGAAGTACCAAAGGAGCAAGTGTGTGAAGGTCCAAGTCAATCTGAGGGGGAGAATGCTCTCGAGGAGCATCATAGCCCTTCAACGGCACAACCACACTCTCCACCAGAAACACACTTAGATGAACATGATCAAGTTGATCACGACCAAGATGAAGAAAGGGAAGAAACTTCCCGGATGGAGGAGTTAGTGGAGGAAGGAGCTCAACGACCAATTCATTGCCGAAGCACGAGGATTAGGAAAGTCCCCTCAAACTGGATTAACACTCGGGTCTATTACAACAACCACTCTGTGGCTCATCCTATTCAAGCAGTGTGTTCCCTCAACCTTCTACCGATGGATCACTGGGCTTTTGGCAGCACAATTGAGCTAAAACAAATACCAAAAACATATGATGAAGCTAAGAGGATAAAAGTTTGGAGTGATGCTGGTGAAGACGAAGCAAATGCTATGCAATGGAACAACACTTGGTATGAAGCTAAGTTACCCCCGGGAAAGAAAGCGGTGAGCCCTAGATGGATCTTTACCATAAAGTACAAATGTAATGGGGGATACTGAGAGGTACAAAGCTCGCCTAGTGGCTCGGGGATTTAGTCAAACATATGGTGAAGACTATAATGACACTTTCGCACCGGTGGAAAAACTTCATACCGTTCGGGTTATACTTTCCGTGGCCACCAATCTCTCTTGGTAACTTTGGCAAATGGATGTAAAAAATGGCTTCCTCCAAGGAGAGCTAGAGGAGGAAGTGTATATGCATCCACCACCGGGTCTTGAAGGACACATTGCTCGGGAAAATGTCTTAAGACTTCGCAAGGAAATTTATGGCCTTAAACAATCCCCGAGAGCATGATACCACAAGTTAAGTACAACTCTCATGAACCGGGGATTCAAAAGATCCGAGGCGGATCACACGTTGTTTACTCTTCACAGCCCCCAAGGTATTGTGATCATACTAGTTTATGTAGATGATTTAATCATCTCCGGAGACAACAAAGAAGGTATCTCCTCTATCAAACATCATCTTAAATCTGTTTTTGATATAAAAGATCTTGGAGAATTAAAATACTTCCTAGGTATTGAAATATGCCGATCATTGGATGGCTTATTCATGTCCCAAAGAAAGTATACACTTGATCTTTTGAATGAGACAGGAAAGATAGGATGAAAACATGCCAATACACCTCTTGAAGATGGGTACAAGGTTGCGCGAAAGGGGGAGCAAGATGAGGAACCACTTGAAGATGCAACTCAATACCGGTGACTTGTAGGCAAGCTAATCTACTTAACAATTACAAGGCCGGATCTATGCTTTGCTGTGAATCAAGTGAGCCAATACATGCAAAATCCGACCAAATACCATTGGTCAATGGTGGAACGCATTCTCCGGTATCTCAAGAAAAAATTGGGCCAAGGTATATGGATGGGAAGAAATCACAACACCGAGATCGTTGGGTATTGTGATGCGGATTAGGTCGGGGGATCGCAATGATAGAAGATCAACAACCGGATATTGCACATTCATCGGTGGAAATATGGTAACATGGAAAACCAAGAAGCAAAAGGTGGTCTCTTGTTCAAGCGCGGAAGCCGAGTATAGAGCCATGAAGAACTCACTAATGAAGTAACATGGCTAAAAGCTCTCCTCAAAGATCTTGGCATTGAACATCTGAACCCAATCACAATCCATTGTGACAATCAAGCCGCTATTCATATAGCCTCCAATTCAGTGTTCCATGAGAGGACAAAGCACATTGAGGTAGATTGTCATAAAGTAAGGGAGAAGATTCTTGAAGGAGTTACCCTACCGTGCTTCACAAGGAATGAAGATCAATTGGCGGACATCTTCACCAAAGTCGTGAGTCTCAAGGTATGTGATCACATATACCTAAAGCTTGGACTCACGGATCCAACACATCCTTGATCAAAGGTCCCATTACCCATAATTTGCATACTCTTTTTCCCTTAGTGGAGTTTTGTCCCAAGTGGTTTTCTCCCTAAGGGTTTTTTTAATGAGGTGCGGATTGTGGGTCTTCCAAGTTTTAATTTTTACATAGTAGAAATTTAAACTTGAGGGGGAGTATTGATCAAGACCTATTAAGGCCATCAAAACATAAATCGGGTCACAAATGAGTATCGGGTCACGTAAAAAGAGTGTCGGGTCGTGAAAGGAAGTCGGAGCACCTTACCGGAACCATCAGACCACCACGGCGTGAAGCACGTACCGCGGGAAGGATTTAATGCACCGCGGTACATGGTCAACGCTCGGACCAGGAAAGTCAACACACAGACTCAGGACATACAGCGGGAAGGTTGAGTGCGTACCGTGGGAAGACTTTGTGCGTACCGCAGGAATGTCTGGTACGAACCGCAAGAAGGATCAGGATGAACCGCGGGTAAGTCAGAGAACGAGGAAAATCATCCCGCGGTACAGCAAAGTACGTACCGCGGGAAGGAAATGTGTCCGAAGGAAACTCGTACCGCAGTACATCGCAGGACGTACCGCGGGAAGGTTTTTGTCCGAGGAACACTTTACCGCGGAAGTAGAAATGTTCGGGTCAATGTGCACTACCAAAAAAGTCAACATTTTCCCAAAGTTAAAATGTGATCCGCTGGGACTTAAGGAGCCGTTAGGGGAGACTTAGTTAGGGTCCCTCCCGACCCTAACTGAGGAGATTTGACCGTTAGGAGTGTGGAGACCAGCTGAGGCGTTCGTCAAAGCCGAGGGAGCAAGCAACCCGAGGCGAAAGCGACAGGCCGCAAGACCGAGGGAGCATACGACCCAAGGATGAAAGCGGCAGGTTTTAGATAGCCGAAGTCTCTCTCCTCCCCAACGGTCACATAGGCGGCTAGGGTTTTCACTTCTTCTCTTTTACTTGTCGCCTATATATACTCTTGTAATGCGAAAACTATTTTCTAGTAATGAGAATGAAATCTTTCACACTTCAATTCCTTAGCTATTCCGCACAATAATGTCATAAAATCTTACAATAAAGGTCTACCAAGCTCCACCATAAATCAACCACGCACTTATAAAAGGTAAACCAAGCTCTCTCAAGATTTACCAAATTCTATTATCCATGTTATGTGTAAGATAACCGAGAACATACATTTAGATTAGTCCAAACTTGTTAATTATATACATTTAAATCAGTTCATCCAAAACATACATTGGCAAATTCCGTCCAACATACAAATTATATATAAATTTAATTACTTCAAAAGTTAAATACCAAGATCTACCAATACGTAGGTGATTCTATCACTCTAAAAGCAACCCCTGCAATGTTGTAATCAATATCGTCTTATCAACATTTTCAAAGCGCAGATTATAATATGTAGATGAAATTGTCTCTGGTAGTGGAAGTTCATCCATGACTTCAATGCCAAATTTCATGCGGAGAAACATGACGAAGTTATCGTCTACTCCCTTAAATTTGTGTCCAATGGCTAAACACTCAATAAATTTCAGGGTGTAAATACCACAGTTATTAGATTGGTGGTTCACCGGGGTCCCCTTCACCCTAATGATAGTGAAAGCCTTTGCCCTAACCTGTTTCTGCATCTCCGAAGCAAGCATGCTCCTATGCAGATATGGTATCATCCTCGTGTACGGCATGTTGCAAAAAAAAACATAAACTAAGATATACATTTCTTTACCAAAGATCTACCAAGTTATACCACAACTCAACCACACAGTTTATAGAAGTCAAACAAGCTCTACCATAACTCAACCCACACAGTTTATAAAAGTCAACCAAACTCTACCATAGCTCAACCACACACTCCATAAAAGTAAATCAAGCTCTACCATAACTCAACCACATTTCATAATAGTCTATTACACTCTACCAAGATCTACATTCAGTTGAATACAAAGATTACCTCACTTAATCAATCAATGTTTAATGTGGCACAATTGAGATGGTACAATCGTAGATTTTAACGGTCTCCATAAGTAAATCGATCTCCACTGCTACCCCAATGGAAATTGTTGATGTTATAAGCAACGTACAATGTGTCAGCATCTCTATAACATTGCTTGTTCGTTGAAAAACCATGTAGGGATTCTCCGAGTATACATTTGTCGCATATAATCTTCAAACATATACTTTTGCGGGTTTACCAGGAAGGGGCTCATCCTGCAAACACCAGAAAATACATAGGGAATGATCAAGAAACGCTATCATATCACACTTGTACGGAGATGGAGTTTGCATATGTCTTCGACAAAGCATATTTATTCCACTAGTCATATGCTGCAAAAAAAATATAACATATTAACACAACCAAAGTCTACCAAGAGTAATATAAGCAACTAAATGTTTGTCATAACTCAACCAAACTCTACTAAAAT
Source organism: Lepidium sativum (assembly GCA_023374145.1). Taxonomy (NCBI): domain Eukaryota; kingdom Viridiplantae; phylum Streptophyta; class Magnoliopsida; order Brassicales; family Brassicaceae; genus Lepidium; species Lepidium sativum. The sequence goes on from JAKUCM010003248.1 coordinate 46,568, forward strand.
CTACCAACACTCCAGTAAAGTCTACCAAGAGCAATATAAGTAAACTTCAAGGAATTTACCATATTTGTTAGCCATCCGTATTGATCTTGTGGCCACATACGTCTAGGCATCAGTAATTGGAGATATAACTCAGCTAAGGGCATCTCCAAAAGACACTCTATAACTTCAAATATAGAGTTTTTTGTTCTCCAAAAAGAAACTTTAAAACTTTAAATTTGAAGTTTTGGGTAGTAAAACTTCAAATATAGAGTGTCACTACTCAAAACTTCAAATTTTGAAGTTTCATCTTTTTATTTTCATTTTTGTCCTTACAATTATATATTTTATTTTATGATTTTTAAATATTTTCTCATTTCTCATTTTAATCTTTAAAAAATTTTATATCTCATAAATCTTCAAATTTATTTCTATAAATTTAAGTTTTACACATCAAATAAAATAAAATTAGAACAATATTTATATTATTTTAAAAGTAGAATTAGACAACAAGAATATAACAAAACAAACTTAATAACAAAAAACTTTTAGAAAGGTACATGAAGATTACAACAACACTAGTAATCTGGTAAACTTGCTCCGAAAACTCCAAAATTTTCAAAATATTGTGCAAACAAATTTTGTGTAACCGAAGGTGGTTGTTGTGGTTGTTCTTTACGTCTTTTTTGTACAATTCTTTCTTGTTCAGAACGAATGTACTCACGAGTATTAATATCACCGATAGAAGCTAAGTCTTTTAGCAATATTTTATTTCTTTCTTTTATTTCTTTTGAAGCTAACTTTTTTGCTTCATTTTGCATTCACAATTCAATCATCTCATGACTTTTTCCCCTTCTTGTTGAACTTTCTTTTAAAAGATTAAAAATTTGTTCATTTGATGATATCAAAGTGATATCAATGCACCGATAAAAAGATACAAGATCAGTGGCAGAAGCAACGGTTTGAAATGGCGGAAAATGAAGATTTCCGTTTTCAGCAATTTTTAGCTCGTAAACTACAAATTAAAAATAAAGAGAGTCATTTCTTACTTTGTAATGCACTAGTTGATCACATATGGGAGCATTACAGAAATAATTTTATGCAATAATATGGTAATTTTTGTAATGTAATATTTAATTATGTATTTTTATTTCTAGTTTTATATTTTAATATAAGTTTTTATTAATTAATATTGCTGTAATATGTTTATATATATGTTAGTTTTTTATCAAAAAATTTATGAATTTATATTAGTTGTAACAAATATAAGGACCATTGTGTAAAATACAAATAGCTTTAAAGTAAGTTTTGAAGTTTTACTTTTGGAGAGAAACACTTTGAAACTTCAAATATAGAGTTCGGGAAACTTCAAAATAGAGAGTCTTTTTGGAGATGCTCTAAAGGATTAATGTCATCCACCAAGTTATCCCTATAAGAGTTAGTAATTAGCAAACACCAAAATAGTACAGGTTTTGTACACTAAAACAAAGAATACTAGAGACTTACAATTCGCGCATGTTAAGGTTACGCATCCATTTTATTTTGGATCTTTGTACTGGTCCGAATGGATTGCATAAATTAGGTGCTATATCATTATCTATGAGGCGCTTAATAACGGAGCTTCTTTCGGATGATTTCTGAATTCAAACCAACATGTTATTCAATCAGTTAGAGAAAACACAGTCAGTTAAAACTCTACCAAAGATCTACCAAAGTCTACCACTCCAAAAGTTTAGCTCTACCACACTAGACCAAAGTCTACCACACTAAACACTATGCTCTACTACATTACACCAAAGTCTACAACATTAATACTTATCTCTACCAAACTTAACCAAAGTGTACCACACTAATACTAAGCTCTAACAAAATACCTGGTTTGCAGCGATAGTGCGTGGTCTAGATGCTTTAGGCAGCACATCCTCCATATATATATCATGTCATTGCTTTGTCCAAAATTTTACATTCGCCTTCTTTTTACAGACTTATGATCGCAAGTTGAGAATTCTCTTGCGTTGACTCCAAGTCAACAGTAGGACTTTGCTTTGGAGTTTTTAACTGACTACTAACATATGGGTTTCCTACCAATTTTTAATGTTGGGGACAAAGGGTCAAAGGTTTCCTACTCCTCAAACATCCATTCCTTCTGCAAGCAAAAAGGAAAACAATGCAAGCACAGCCAAAATCCACCAAACTCTACCAACAGTATTAGGAAGAGTACTTGTTGATTATTAGGAAGCCATAGGGCTGGGGAAAGAGTATGTGAGGTTTTCTGCTCCTCAGCAATCCGTTCAATCTGGAATCAAATAATCAATATAGTTAGTCTGTCATGCTCTACCACACTCCACCAAAGATCTACCAAACTCCAACATAGATTATATAAATCAACCAAGGTCTACCAAAGAACTACCACACTTACCTCTACATTTTTAGAGGATATTAATGATGGGGAAGATTTTGAGGTTTACTGCTCCTCAGAGATCTGAACCTTCTACAAAACAATTCATGTTAAATAGTAAGTCACCCAAACTCTGTCAAACTCTACCAAAGATCAACCAAACGATTATATAAACAACCAAACTCTACCAGAGAACCACTTTCATCCACAGCAAACTTTTTATGCTCTTCCAAAGTCATCACCATCTTTGATGGTTTAGACTCCAACAAGCCTACGAAGCCGCTCATATGTCACCACTTGGTCTAATTTTTCTCCTCTAGCCTTGCAGCCGTTCAGACGTGTTGTTTTGATCATATTTCATCACGTCAAAAGGCTGCTTCATGGACTGAAGGATTTCTAATATAATCTTCTTCTAATCCCCTTGTTCTTTGGCCTCAAACTCCTTCCTCTATTTCTCCTTCAGTTTTTCTTTTTGTTTTCCCTTGGCCACCTTCGGAAATGATGCCACAGTCATATCGGGTTCTATCTCCATAGTCTCATTTGCCTTTGGGACTATTCTTTGCTTTTGGACTATCGTGAGCCTTCTTCTTATCAATATATTTCTTTTTCTTTGGTACCTTTGACTTCGACTTTTCCTTCTTTGCGCTTCCGAGCTCACTTTTTAACTCATCGTCATTCCTTTTTGTAGAAGTTGGGATAGCCCAAAACGCTCATCTAATGTCCCATTAAGAATGTCTCGGATCATTCTGTTAACTTTGGGATCTCGAGCATCTCTAGACCACTCATGGTATATGTCATCGTAAGGATTTTGGAGAAGGTGCACCACATGAACCTACAAAATAGAAAAAAAAGTCAAACTTCAAAGATATAGTAGACTAAATATGAGTCTGCTATACTAAATATGAGTCCACCAAACTCTATCAAACTAAAAATACACCGTCCACCAAACTATACCATACGTCAACCAAAGTCTTGCCATAGTTCTACCACACAACATATAAACTCTGCCACAGATCTACCAAACGAAAACCATATCTATGTGCCACACCAAAACAAACATCTACCAAAATCTACCTAAGTCCATATACCACACACCAAATATACTTCTACCAATTGGGGGAAGCTTACCTTGTTGCCGTCGGATGTCATCTTATCAACTTCAAAGACATCCTCCATGTCTATACGACGGGAACTGCGCGAATTCCACTATAAAATTGGAATCAGGCCATCTCTTTTACATCCACACATTAGTCCTAGAATGTAGGATATACTCAAACGTCCATATTAAGAGCACATGCATGAAGCCATATACATTCAACGTCGAAGCTGACAATTGTTAAAATGTAGTTAGAATTCTCTCAATCGAACAATAGAGAGTTCGAAATCCAGTAACATATGCTACATTACCTTCAATGCCCAGTGAGAAAACATGTGGATAAAGCCTCACACGGTCCAAAAGCTTTTATAACCACATACGAAGGCAAGCATAATCATGATGTACCAACTGCAAAAGTCTAATAACAACAATAACCAGGACATGTCATTGCCAAGATTTAAACTAGAAGAGACCACCGACACAATCAGCCTCGACTTAGGTGTTGGAATCGCGTCTGATGGTCCCTAACCATACATCAAACGAGCATCGACATCAACATCAACATCAGAATCAGCAACAACAACATTTTAGTATTGAATACTCAAAGCCAATGGAGCTGCTAGATTCAGGTTTGTCCATGGACCTCCCATGGGATCCTACTATGGTTATAACTTAAACGCCAGTATGAATCATCAATATAATGGCTCGAGAAAAAGCGCAAACAGAGCTCAAATAACTGACATCTCGTCCTCTTACCTGTATACCAACAACATAGGGAGAATACAGTCTGGTCCTAAGGATAACGGTCTCCACAAGCCGAAAACAAAGGCTCTTCTTACATTTTTTATCTTGATCATTCATTTTCGTTAGAAATAGAATAACATTTTTCTCTGTAATCTATATGTGGGTATGTATGTAGGTATGTAGGTATGTATGTAGGGTATGTATGTATGTATGTATGTATGTATGTATGTATGTATGTATGTATGTATGTATGTATGTATGTATGTATGTATGTATGTATGTATGTATGTATGTATGTATGTATGTATGTATGTATGTATGTATGACACACTAAGATATAGAAAGAATGTGTGATACTTGTCCTTGATCTCCCGAACATATTTGTTTGTTTTTAAAATTCTAAAACGTATTGGAAGAATACTAAAAAATTTTGATTGTATTTAAGATAATCTCATTTTTTCCTCGTGATATATTATTGTAGAGATGATCTTCAGCCTGCGAAGAATCTTGTCCATCACTGTCATGGAAGAAAGTCAGAAACTCACCTGCAAACAAAACATACATACAAACAGTGAAGCTTCTTGTCTGTCATGGGAGAAAT
>JAKUCM010003249.1:0-18296 GCA_023374145.1 Lepidium sativum
TCCCAAAACCACATTATGATGCAACTATGTTGGATAATGGTGGATATCCATCGTACCAAAGAAGGGATAATGGAAACTTTATTGAGAAGAATGGTATAAAATGTGATAACAGATATGTTGTTCCATACAACAAGAAGTTATTGCTTAGGTATCAGGCTCATATTAATGTTGAGTGGTGTAATCAGTCTGGTGCGTGCAAATATTTGTTCAAGTACGTAACAAAAGGACCTGATCGTGTCATGATTGTTGTTGAGCCTACTGATCAGGTGCAAACGGAAGATATAGGTGACAGGAATGAAATCAAAGATTGATTTGATTGCAGGTTTGTACATACATTTTGGTTAACATTTATTTTGCATAATTTATTATGTTAGATATCATTGTTTATTTTAAAACATTATTGCTATTAGTAGGTATGTTTCAGCTTGCGAAGCTACTTGGAGAATATATAAATATGATATTCATTACCGATCAACTCCTGTTGTCAAGTTATTTTTTCATGAAGAAGGAAAGCAACCGATGTATTATAAAGAAGATGAAACAACTGATGTTGTTATTGACAAATATGATGAGGGTATTACTCTATTCATGGCTTGGTTTTTTCTAAATCAGAAAGATTCAAATGCTAGACATCTCTTATATGAGGAGATACCCTTTAAGTACACTTGGGACGCTAAAAACAAGATGTTTAAAAATAGGAAATGTCAAGGTTTTGCTATAGGCAGAATAAATTATGTACCAAAAAAAATCGAAGAATCTTATTATTTAATGATGTTTTTGGGTCATCAAAGAAGGGCAACACATTTTTCAGATTTGAAAACTGTTAAAGGAATTGTGTATGACTCATACAGAGATGCATGTTTTTCTTTGGGTCTGTTAGATGATGATAGAGAGTACATTGCTGCCATAGAAGAAGCAAGTTTTATGTGTAGTGGACGCTACACTAGGAGACTTTTTGTTAACTTGCTTATATCAGATAGTTTGAGTAAGCCTGAGGAAGTATGGGATAAAACGTGGATGCTTCTGTCTGACGATATTGTACATAAGATTCAAAAATATTTCTGTAATCCAGGTATCTTTTTTCGATTTTAATCGTGGTGTAAATGATTTATTTCTCTGCATTTTATTTTAACAATTTCTGTTTTCTTTTGCTAGATATTAATCTCAGTGAAGAAGTCAGAAAATTATACACACTCTAAGAAATAGATAAACTTCTGGCCACTTATGGTTCTTCATTGCAAAGTTATGAAACAATGCCACAACTTACTGGTGAATGTTCTGGTTCCGAAAATCAACTTATTTTTGATGAGCAGAACTATGACAAACAATCTCTTCAAAGCTATATCGATGAATGGTTTCCTAAAACTACAGAGGAACAAAAGAAAATTCTCAGCGATATCTTAGATTGTGTTGAAAACGATAAAGGTGGTATATTTTTTGTTTATGGCTTTGGTGGTACAGGCAAAACATTTCTTTACAAATTATTATCCGCTGCAGTTAGATGCAGATGAGATATAGTTTTGAATGTTGCTTCAAGTGGAATTGCAACTCTTTTGCTTGATGGAGGGAGAACTGCATATTCTAGGTTCGGTATTCCCATAAATGTGGATGAGTGTAGTACATATTCTATAACTAGAGGTTCATATTTCGGTGATTTGGTTGTGGAGACTAAATTAATTGTTTGGGATGAAGCACCTATGATGAGTAAGTATTGTTTTGAAGCTCTTGATAGAAGTCTCAGAGATATCGTTCGACATCCGGAGAATAAACCATTTGGTGGCAAAGTTGTTGTTTTTGGTGGGGATTTTAGATAGATCTTACCTATTATAACAGGTGCAGGGAGGCAACAAACCGTTATGTCAGCAATTAATTCATCTTATCTATGGGAATATAGTAGAGTTATGAAACTAACAAAGAACATGAGGTTACTTGCGGATATCTGTGAAGAGGGAAAGGAAGAATTAAAGTCCTTCTCTAATTGGTTACTAGCACTAGGTGAGGGACGTTTGTCAATGCCAAATGATGGATTGGCTGAGATTGACATTCCTGAAGACCTACTTATCACCAACGTTTCTGATCCAATCCACTCTATTATAAGAGCTGTTTATGGTAATGGAGATATTCAAGATAAGAGTGGTAAATGGTTTAAGGAAAGAACAATTTTGTGTCCAAAAAATGATGATGTTAACATTATCAACGAGTTAATGATCGAAAGACTGAGTGGTGAGTTATATATCATTAACATTTATGTTTTTCAATCAATACTAAATAATATGTTTTTTCATCTACCTAATTTCTAACTGATTTTTATTCTTGCTAGGTGAGGAAAAAATCTATTTGAGTTCTGATAGCATAGGTCCAACTGATCACAAAGCTATGAGTAATCATGTATATACCTCAGATTTCCTAAATAGTGTCAAAGCATCAGGCCTACCAAATCATTCCCTTCGTCTAAAACTTGGTTGTCCTATTATGTTGCTAAGGAATATTGATCTGGACGGTGGTTTATGTAATGGTACTAGATTACAAATCACAAATTTGGCTGATCACGTTTTGGAAGCAAAAATTTTAACAGGTACAAAGATTGGAGACAAAGTGTACATTGCACGTATGCTGATTTCACCTTTTAATTTAAAAATGTAATTCAGAATGCGCAGAAGACAGTTCCCTATCTCAGTTTCTTTTGCTACCACTATCAACAAAAGCCAATGACAAACTCTAAAGTATGTAGATCTCTTTCTACCTAAACCTGTTTTCTCACATGGTCAACTATATGTTGCAATGTCTAGGGTAAATAATAAGTCTGGAGTGAAGGTCTTGATCACATATAAACATGGTAAACTACAAAGCGAAACTATGAATGTTGTTTACAAAGAGGTTTTCCAAAATGTTAATTAGTAATTTTATTATTCAAGTATTTGTATGTATATATGTTTTGAATTGTTTTCTATCTGTTACATTTCTTATGGTTTATTCTCTCCTAAAGCTTTGTTAAGTATTTTAACAATATACGTTTCAATTATAACAAACTATAAAAGAATAGAAACTAAACATAATGAAGTTTTATGCACTACAGGTCTTTCATATAACAAAATGTTGAAGTTTAATTTATCAATCTCAGTAATCTTTAAACATGAAACTATCATATGAAGTAAAGTTTAATAGAAAATCGTTAACTATATTATATAGTAAATATAATGAAATATATAGCCTGAGATTTTTTGTAATTTTATCAACAAAATTCAGAACTAAGTGTTTTGCCATTAACCATTTGAAAGCACTATTGTCAAGAGAATTTACGAAAGTTTTACCTGTCCGTTATATTTAGGAGATCAAAATTCTGCAATTTCTTGTTATGATATCTTCTCTTTGATTCCTGTAATTTCAAAAGTATATAGTTCTATTACCATCAATATGATTGTTAATATCAGTATTCGAAAAATATGGTGCAGGTACTGTATTCCAGCTAAATTTTTTGCTTTTAAAGATGATTAAAAATAGAAGAGAGAGTCTAGAGACCGAAATACCGATTAATCATTTGATCCATTTCGTGTTGATCTTCGCTGAGTTCCATGGATTTTTTTTATTGTCATTAGGGTTTTACGTGGGAGATCTGAATTGAGAGTTTTTAGTATGTCGATGATGATCATATTTTTTTGTAATATTTCCTTTTTTTAGCATTGTCGATTAGGCTTACTCTTAAACGTTTTGGGCCATTATAATTCAAGGTCAAGAAATTGTAAGTTAAACAACCATAACCTATTGTTGAGGTTTCAACAATATTGGGCCAATTTGTTGGGTTTCATTTAAATTGTATAATTAATTTGTGTGATTCGAAATAATTAACAAACTTTTGGCCTAATTTTCCGGCCCAAATCACAGATTATATTAATTTAATGTTTTAAAGTTATAAAATAATATATACATTTTTAATTAGAAAATAAATGCTATATATAATTATTATTAATTATAAAATAAAATCTATATATAATTATTGGGTTTTTATTTAGTTTGTAATTTCAATATTATTTTTTACAAGTACCATAAAACATATATATCACAAAATAAAATTGCTTATTTTATATACAAATAATTTTTACATTTATTGATGTTTAAATTGTTATATCATAGCTTATAAACTATTCCATTTATTTAATTTAAATAATATATTTAGGAATACTTTGAACAAAATAAAATTGAAATTATTATTGATGAATATAAGTTGAAAATTTTAATTAAGTAAGACCTATTTTGTGATTAAAGGAAAGTCAAAGGACCTAAATTATTATAAAGTGTCTAAACTTTTTTAGGTTAGTTATGTTCTTTCATTGTTTTTAACCCACGTCAATGATGTACACAGTTCTCATAATAGTTGTATACAACTAAATAATGTAACTTAATTTTTGCACACAATATTTGATTTCAATTTAAAAAACAAATTAAAAATAAACATATAACAAATATATATAATATTTTTTATTTTTACCATTGTTTGACCCACATTAGAGCTGTGAAGAAACCTGATTACAGCTGTATACAATCCTACTTTTTCGTTTACGAATCAAGCAGAAAATATAGGTGTGTATCAGTCACCATTATATTTAATTTCCTCTTTGCTAATCAATTGATAAATCCTTCAAAGCTTTCCTTTTTTCATTATACACAGGATATGACGATTTTTTTTAAAAAAAGAACAAAGAAAAGATGGTTAGGGTTCGTTTTGGTTCGAAGAGATAGTCAAAAACGGCGAAGCGGTCTCCAAAAAAATCAACCATCGATGGCGACATTCCGAGTAATATCACCCATTGCCATCAATCAACACATCCTGAACCTCCAATGTCTAATATCCAGGCAAACGATGAGCTTATTCCAACAGAGAATAATATTCTCGCTTTGTATCATCCCCCGAAAGTATTTACTGGCTCTGGGTCAAGCGCTTATGTTGATAAGAGAGAAGAAAGATGTGACATTGCACAGACTGATGATGATGATGCTGTAGGAGATACGGTTGCTTCACTTCTTCTGAACCGACGATGTAAAGTAAGCGATAAGCCATACTGTTCAAAGAGGAAAAAAATGCACTTAATTCATCTTCATCGGAGTTCTCTGAATACACTGACAGATTCATCTCTGCTGCTGCTGAGGAAAAGTATAAGGTACTTCTTACCAAAAAAATAATTCCTGAGAATTTAATTTCGTCTACAGACATTGAATCTGTTAAATCTTGGATTGATTCTGCTGGTTTGACTCGTACTGTCACTTTGTCGGGAAAATTTGATCCCTATGTGGTTAAGGAGTTTTGGGCAAACTTACCAGTTGTCCCTAAAGATTCAACCTCTCTGTTTGTCTTTGTAAGGGGTCATATGTATGAGGTTTCTGGGAAAAAGATAAATGAGGTTTTTGGTTTGCCTGATTTCGATGATAGAGAAATCATAGAAGATTTGGATGAGATTTCTATTAGGGATATGACTATGAAATTGACTAAGGCTAAGAAATCAAGTTTTAGCAAGATTGTGATAGCTTCTGATTTTCCTAAAGAGCACATAGAGTTATACAAGTTTTGCTGTAAGAACTGGTTTCCTACCCTCAATGAAGCTTATGCGTATCCAAAGCGCTGTACATTGTGCTACCAGATTATTACCAACAAGAAATTCAACCTTGGTAGAATGATGTTTAAACATTTGATTTATGTTGGTAATAAACTTGGGTCTGATATCACTATACCATACCCTGGTATGATCTGGAAAGTACTTAATAATCAACATGAGGTTGTTGTTGATCATTCGGATGGATTTCACAATGTTGATGATAGCCCTGTTATGAAAAAAAGAAAGCCATATACCCGACGTGCAACAAAGACAGGAAGTTCATCCAAATCTTCCCTCAACTTTTGAGAGGCTCTTGAGAAGATAGTTGAGATATGTAACTCAGTTCTATCAGCAGGTTGAAGTTTTGTAAGAAATTTACTTACAGTATTGCTTTCTGTTGTTTATTAATATTATTTTTGTAAATTTCAGCAAAAGATGATTCCGAAGGTGATGATGAAGGAAATTATGAGTTGTTTCGTAGTCAAGAATGCAAGTTATATTTGTAGTCTCAGCTGGGACACAAATTTGAACGTTTATGATATTATGTCTTTTGTTCGGTAGGGTATGTTTTTGTAAACACTAAAATCATTCGTTCTTTTCTTGAACATTTTCTTTAGACCTACTAAGTACTATTTTATCGGATTAAGTAATATTGTATCTTATTATTATCAACTCATAACTAGCAGTTTTAGTAACTATGATAATATTTGGAAACTTAAGTTGTGCTTGAGCTTCTGTTTTATTAGTTACTACAAAATATTTTCATTATCATTTTTTCAGTTTTTATCTCATTTGTTCATTGTTTAGCTTCTGTTTATTCATTTATGAAATGTTTACATTATTAACAGGAATGATAATCTATTAATTGAATTCAATGATGAGGAAACAGAGATTATGTTATCTCTGTAAACTTCATTCTGTTTAGTTTCTACTAAATACCCATTCAGACCTACAAATTGTAAAATCAATTTGTTCGAAAGTTTATTGATTCAAATTAAATTCATATGTTGGTTCACTTTGGTTCAACTGATACTATATGTTGGTTCGCGCGATATTAATTGCTTCATTCAAGTAATTTTATATGTTGGTGAACGTTTGTTCAATTATTATGTGTTCTTGATATTAAAATTCATTGCTGCTTATATCTACGTGAATCACATCACAATCATGTGAATTATACGATTGGTTTATCTTTTTGGGTATAATTTCGATCGGTTCATTGCTAAATATTAATTTTGATTGGTTAACTAGTGGATTTGGTTAAATTTCGAAAGCAATAATATGGTATATGTAATGATAACAGTAATCTCATATTATGAAATCAAAATTGCTATTAGTTTGATTTAGATCGGTTAATATACATAATGGATCTATTTCATTTCTGTTAAAAAATATCATGACTAAACATGTTGAGTTTGTTATCCATAACCACATTATGATACCAAAATTGTATTAAATTTTCAAAATGAAGAATAAGTGTATGCAATCTTCATAAATGTACTATAACACCGTGATCTATTTGGTTCAATGATTTATATCAATTTATATTAGGTTAAATTTTAGGAATTCCTAACAAATTTTAAGATTAAAGTCAAATCCTTAAGCTTTTTATTTGTCTCAGATTGTAACTTCTAGAATATTTAGCAAATACAAATTCAATTTTAATCTTACGATTGAAGATGTTGTGTTCAGTTGAACAGGAGGTCACTCACGATCTATGGTGAGACACATACATGTTTCATTCAAGAAGAGAAGCAAAAAACTATCTCTCATGTCTGCAAAGTTAGCCACCTTTTCCCATTCAGGAAAATCATTTTGAAAATGTCCGAGATTGTGACATTTAAAACATTCAACAAGTTCTTTATCAAAAGAAACTCGTCCTCTGCCTCCTCTACACCATCCTTATCTTCTTTCTCTGTTTGACATCTCCTCTTGAGTAACTTTCAAAACTAGTTCTTCTGCATGATCTCCCTGCATCCTTTGCTCATGAATCAGAAGACTCCCATGTAACTCATCAATAGTCAATCGACCTAGAGCATTTGACTCCTCAATAGAACATACCACATAATTGTATTTAATTGTCAAAGATCTTAGAATCTTACTCACAAAATTGCTTTTTTTCCGTCGTTTCACCATTCGTGTTCATCTTGTTTACCACACTCAAAATTTTTCCCAAGAAACTATTGATCTACTCTCCTTCTTTCGTTGACAACAACTCAAATTCTCTTTTTAAAGCTTGCAATTGTGCCCTTTTAACCTTTGAAGACCCTTAATACTTCTGTCTCATTGACTCCTAAATTTCCTTTGACATTCCTTTGTCAAAAATTGTCTTTAAGATCTCCCTATCAATTGCTTAACACAAAAAGTTCTTCACCTTCAAATCCTTTAACTTGGCATTCTCTACCAACTTCCTCTAAGATTCACTTGTTTGTGACGTTCCCATTGCCGCCGCTGGAACAACTGCTTCCACAAGGCTCGATATTTTTATACAAGAAATTCTCCATCGTCATCGACAAAAGTCATAATGGCCATCAAACCTTGGAATAGCTGGCTGCACAAACTTCTCAGTCATCTCTCTATCTTTTCTTTCTCTGTCACTCACTCCCTCTTTCTTCTCCCACACAGTTTTCTCAATCTCTTTTTCTCTGTCACTCGGTTTCTTTTCACTCATTCTATTTTTCTCCCACACAGTTTTTTCACTCAATTTTTTTGATCTTAAGTTTGTTCTTCTATACCAAATGTTAATTTCAGAAAACTCAAATTCTTTATTTCTAAGAAAACCTTGGCTAAATAGCCTTACAAAAGACTCTGAAAAGTTAATGAAGCGGCCAGAACTGGTAAAGGATCCTGTATGGAGATCGCTTGGAATAATAGAAAGAGGTAAACACAAAAGATCTTTACCAATTTGGTGAGAAAGTCAAGACCGAGGGTTAGGGTTAATACTCCGAACCACTACCAGACAATATTTTCTACATGTAGAGACTAAGAGAAACCTGAGTCTTGTGAATGATTTAAGAGTTTACCATAAAAGATAAAAAACATGTTGATTGGTGAGATATTTTGGTACGAGGTTTTGAAATGATTATATTGTGCATGATTTTTTATTTCGATTTTGCAGGATGCATTTGTATATTATCTCGAAATTATATATATAAAAGCAGGGTTGTCTCTTCTCGTATCGACAATTCAGCATGACACCTCATAAAAAAACCCAATCAAATTGCTTGATCAATCCAACTCATCACATGCTTCCACTTATTCAATCTCAAACCTTTTGCTTTCAACAATCGTGATTCTTTTGTTTCCCTTTTTTTAAGATAAAAGGTAATGACTCTTTTGTTTCTCCTACACTAAAGTCCAGTTCTCTTACAAAATGAATACTGGTGACAATGTCACCATGAAAATTGTCGATGTAAGCCTCAACCTTAAGTGTAACAAATTTGAGTAGGTTCTATTTTTTACTCTTTTAACTTCTCTTTTTTCGATTTGATTGTGGTTTTGAAGGAACAAATGTCAAATACAAATGCAGTTCATATTAGTTTCCACATCATCTTCTTCTTCTCCCTCTTCTCTTCTAAAAATGAAACCCTATTTTAATATATTTAGAAGGATAAATAATGAAGGAGAACCCCTAGCATTCTCAGCAAAGTATGGCGAAAGAAAATCCTCTTTGATGAAAAATTAATCAGAGCTTATCTTTTGGTTCTATAGATCGTGTGCTGTAGAAGGCTCAAGAAGGTGTACACGGTTCGACGACATCTGGAACAAGGCAACATCATGTTCACTCTCACATGTTTGAAAACAAGAAGACGACATCTGAAATAAGAAGATGACGGTTCTATCCTTCTTACGGAAGCTCGTAATCCTATAAACACTTCTCCAACCAAATTTTGGAATTTTCTACGGAAGATGAGTTTTCTCTTCAAAAATTGGTTCATGTTTTTATATAATTACGTATCTTAAAATCTCTTTTTAAATAATTAAATCAAACCATATTTCTTTTCCGTGAAGTTTATTGATCTCTATTGTTCCCTAGGTTTCTACAAAGTGCATGGGCCTTCATATATGTGAAGAGACTGCATAGGAGCAAGTTTTGACTTCTTTGATGATTAATTGCACAAATTTAGATTAAGCACAAAATATATCGTTATTTAGTGTTGGTGGATATTGGTATTAGTTTCGAATCATTTTGCATTCTCTTACTTAAAAAAAACAACTTGTCCTCTATTTGAAGTTTATGAAAACTCATATCTACCCGATGGAAAACAAGTTAAAATTTGTTCAATCTGATATGCAATGGAGGTAATGTTAAAGGAGTTGGCAAATAGAATGTCTGAATTTATTTGCTCTTGTAGGTGTCTTTTCCTCTACAATCACTTAAAGCTTTTTACCCTGTGTGATAGTGTGCTTATGGATTCTTGGTTCTTGGAGGTAGGTAGTGTTGCTAGAGCTAAAAGAGATAGAAAAAGTATAAACTGAAGTTCCAGGATAATATTAAAGATGCAAAAGAAAAAAACCAATGATTTTTGCTCACCTACCTCTTATATCATATTTTTTATTACAAAGTACTATATTTATATTTTAACTATTCTTATTGGAGTATAGCAAGTAAAGGTAATCTCCAATCATTGTGTGTTTTAGACATTGAATTACTAACTGAAAGACTTCCATTTTTGTTGTTAATTGACTTTTAGATGGAGGAACTGAAGAAGTTGTTGATTAGAACCATTGCTAGAGAAACTATTATGTTGCGGTTTTGAGATATCTAAGAGGTAGAAATTGGCATATCAAGAAAGCTGCTAAGATGCTTAAAGAAATTTTGAAATCATAACTTCAATACATGCCTGAAGAAATTTGTTGGGTATTTATTTGAACTAATAAACATACTTTGTTATGATATTGTTGAAAATATGACCAATTTTTTGTTGTTGTTTATAGGGAAGAAGCTAATGAAGCAACGCCATGGAAGATATGATCAAACTGTGTCATAAACTTGATCGACACACTTATTGTACTCTTTTGAAGTAAACAAAAAGCGTATAGTTCGGAAGTAAGGTCGCTAACAAGGAATTAGTTCAATGGAGTATTGCTGTGGTAAAAAGATCAATGTTACTTTTACCTACTCTTTTCCAATGGTAAAAACATTTTCTACTCATTATTAACCAAAAATTATTAATAAAATAACCCCGCAGTATAGCGCGGGTATAAATCTAGTAGAAAATAATATTGTGGTGTTCATAATTCAATTATAATATTTATTGCACAGTTGCACTCATAGAGCTACTAGAGCCTTCAAATTCTTCATCTATCACAATCTGATAAACCATCTTCTCATGAACTGTTTTAATCTCAATCACAATGCTTTTCAAAACTGATGTAACAAGCAGCCACGTACGGTCAAGCAAGAACTTTCCTAGAGTTAGCTTTGTTTAGAGAACAAGTGAATTGCAGTCCTCAAGAGTATTTCCATCTATAATACCGGTCTGAGTTTTGTGTAACGCCCGTGTCCCACGGACCCTTCGAGTGATTTCGAATGGGTCCGAGGGAAAAGGAAGATGGGTCGGGAAATCAGGTTGGAAAAGGAGAATTCGGACAAAGGAATAAGGATTCAGACAAGTCCCTGAAAATTCGGACAAAGCATAGGGAAATTCGGACAAGGCATAGGGAAATTTGGACAAATCCCTAAAATTTCGGACAAGTCAGTGAGAAAATCGGACAAGTCCATAAAAATTCGGAAAAGGGAGTGACAATGTTCGGACAATGGAGTGACAGTGTCCGAACGGGTAGTGAGTTTGGAAAGGAAGTGAAGTGTTCGGACATGGAGTCGTATGTTCGGACAGGGAGTGATGTGTCCGAACTGAGGGAGCAATAATGGGAAGTGGCTGGGCGTTCATGGGTTGGTCCAGGACATAAGTGTCCTGCGGGTTGGACTTGATCCAATTTAGGTGGGCTTGAGTTTGGCCCATCCTGGGCGAATTAGGGTTGGGGTTTTCCACCCAAAACCCTATAAATAGAGCTAAAAACCGCCGCTGCCCATAAAAATTCATGTAAAACTCTAAGTAAAATTGGAATTCTTTGCGAAAGAGCTCTAAGGCCGATTTTTATCGATTCAAGTAAGTGAAAGAACATATCAAGAGTGATCAAGAACGGATCCGAGAACCTGATTGGAAATCGCATCAAGAAGTGTCAGAAATAGGCAAAGGCAAATGTGAGTTTTCGGGACCGTTGAGGTGATTCTGGGTTCGTTTTGGGCAGTAGTGGGATTAAGTCATAGAAGGGTTAGGATTACATGATTGATTGGATGAAAGATGACTGTTTTCTGTTCATGATGGTTGTTTTGGTTGATCCGGGTAGCCGAGGCAACAGATCTGATCGGACTCTGAGCATGAATAATGCTGGACTCTGAGCATGAATAATGTTGTTCTCTGACTTGATTGTGTTATTGCTTGATACGTTTCTGGTTTGGCCTAGTGGGACGGAATGACCGACTCACTAAGCAAATTCGTTTGCTTACCCAATCTGCGTGATTGTAGGTGATTTACCCAAGGACCGTGAAAGTGGCTAAGTAGGAGCGAGATCGAGGCGAGAAGGAGGAAGGAGACTGGGATAAACTAGGTCTAGATACATATAATTTAAACATTCTTGCAAAATTGTTGTACTAGAACTTCTTGAATTGGTTTATGCATACGTTTCGGGCTTATAAAACTGTCAAAAACTCGAAAACGACTAAGTAAAGAAAGAACCGAAAATTGACTAAGTGTTTGGTCTGCGCATGACCAAGCTGAATTAAATCCGGACGTAGGCATCTCGAGTTAGAGTGCCACATTTTGCTCCTTGCAAACCTTCTGCAGAATGACGATTTGGTTCCCATGAGTATTGAAGCTTTATTCATTCTATGCTTCTCCGAACCAATGCAACCTTTTTGTTTATATACACACTAACATGAAAGTTACACAAGCATTCTGATTCATGAGGCTTCCTCTCTGTAGATAATATTCTATCATCTACCCAAACCTATGTAGAACCCTAAAAAGGAACTGCAAATTAACAGTGAATGAATTGTCAACAGTGTGTTGTTAAGGAAAACAATGGGAGTCGAGATTCAACAATCTCTTTCCTTAACGTATAAAACCAATAACATATTGATTTCACACACTTGAAACCAATACCAACGAACAAAAATACCTATTCAAAGGTGTGGCGGAGAATTTCGGTTTTCCCGCAAATGTAGGAAACTTTAATTTTAGCTTACAAATTAACGTATAGAAGCAATATTAAACGTGCACAAAGACCCCTCCAAGACCAAGCCCGAGCCCGAGCTCGGCTCAACACGGTGGCACGCACGTGTTGTCTTTTCATTGTTACTCACACACTTTATAGTGTTAGCCTTTTGAACAATGACATAAACATGTCTTTATATATACAACTCAAAAATAAACCAAACTTTCAATGTAGAACAAATGACATGTTTTTCATTAAAATTAGTCTAATCTCGTGGACCTAGGCTCATTTCAATTCAAACTCAAACAATTATTTTGAAGTCGAGATGCTTTAAATAAGGATCCAACAACCTATACCAAAATACAGAGATATCTCAAAAAGAAACGAAAATTTGAGTATCATATATGGATAAAACAGTTTTGATTTGATTGTCTTCTTAACTCTAAATCATAATCTGAACATTGAAGGAAGTGAATATTACCGCCTCTGAAGTTTGTTCCTCGAAAACTAACATCATTCTGATAGAGAACACAAACATGTACCAGGTCATACAAAAGAGGTACAATTGATCAAAGTAGCCTTCCTTGATCTAAGACGAAGTCTCTGAAAGGGTCTAACATCATCCACCATTTGTATGATTGTATAACATTATATTGTTTTTCTTGTGGGATATGAACCTGAGAACTTCGAAAAAGCATCAAAATTCACCTTGAAAAGATGAAAAGAGTGAAGCAGATTCGTAAAGTGGTCAATAAAACAGGATTATTCGTAATGCAATCAAACATTGTAGCAACGTGAGCGTGAATTGTTTCTACCAAATCAGGATTCAAAGCTTTTTAACTGTGATTAATTCATAAACACCTTAAATGATAAAAAGCTCCTGAGATTACTTTGATCTAGTTTAGGAGAAGGCCCATGACGAAGCTTATTAGAAAAGCTCCTGAGATTACTAAATACTAATTAACAAATCGGATAAATCGGGAATTGATTATAGGTTTTAAAACGGGAAAACTATCAATTAAAAAGGAAACTTACAAAATCTGATTGATTAAACTATGAATTTCGGAGCTGTTTAATTAAACTTTTAATTTAGTGTTAGACTTTTGAAAAAACATCAAACTTGGATTGATTCCGTTAATTAAACATTCAGAAAATCTAAAATCGAAATTTTTTCTAAATGGGAAAGTTATATCGATTTTTGAAAGTTTGATTCAGTTTTGATATTTTTTTAAAGAACCTCTTAAATTTGATTTTTTTTTAAAAAAACACTCAAATTTATCAATTTAAAATGTTGTCTTTGATGTTGGCTTAAACTGGACAATCTAATCGAATCAAAGTGCCAAACTTCTGTACGAGACAGAGGGACCTATAAAGTTACCACGTGCGTCGCTAACGAGTTCATAGAGTGACGTTAAAGCGTCTCAACAAGGTTCATGTGGGAATTCGTTCCCTGGTTCGGAATCTCTAATGGCTTCTTTATCAGAGATTAAGATTCGTTTCTTCGTTCCTGTTGCGAATCTCATCTTCCTCATCTTGTTAATCTCTCTGCTCGACAGGGCTGTATGCATCAGGGTTGCGAATCAGATCCCCGATGCTGTTGTTGATCCTCCAGATCGTCCCTTAAATTCGGCTGTTTTTGCTCTTGGGAGCTTCTGGCGATCTGAAGCGGTGTTTGGCTGCATCAATGGCGTTGTGCGAACAACTGTCGGTTACGCTGGTGGAACGAAGACGAATCCGGAGTACAGGAATTTGGGTGATCATGCCGAGTCCGTACAGGTTGGTCTGCTTCTATTGCCACCTTCATTGAGTTAAGCTTTATCTCTGATCTGTTGCCTCTTCTTGTTCAATTTGATTTAATCTACTGTATAGATCTCGTTTGGCTGGAAAAACTTATGTAGACTATTTGTAATTGAGGATGCTTGAAATTCTGAATGTTTCATCTTAATATCCAAATTTTGCAGCTGATTAACTTGTGTTCCTGAGTTTGGGTAATCTGTGATCTTTAGAGTATATATATGATTGTGATTAACCTAAATCGTCTTTGTTAATCTGCTTTGATACAAAGTAATCCCTGTTTCAAAGAGCTGTTTTTATTCTTTTAGTTTCTGATGCTATAGTTTTGTGTTGTTCTTCAGGTTGAATATGATCCAAGTATAATTGGTTATCGTCAGCTCTTAGATGTATTTTGGTCTAGTCATGATTCAAGACAAGTGTTTGGACAAGGTCCTGATGTGGGTAATCAATACAGGTAAAGAGAAAGTTAAATCTCCACACATAAGCTGTAATCTTTTTGAGTTCTCAAATCTTTTGTTTGTTTGTCCTAAAACCAAAACATCCGAAATTTTTATCAACAGATCCTGTATTTTCACAAATTCTACAGAAGAATTGAGACTAGCTTCTACTAGCAAAGAAAGAGAGCAACTTAGATCACGAAGCAGTATCGTAACCACTCAAATTCAACAGCTTGCAACATTTTATAGAGCAGAGCCTGATCATCAGGTTCCTCATCCATCTCCTATCACACCTGGTTTAACTGTTAATCCAAATGTATCGAATAAACAAATGAGAAATTCCATGTTCTCTTGAATTTGTGTATTTGCAGAAGTTCGAGCTGAAACAACATCCATTTCTTATTCAGCTAATAGGAAACATGCCTGAAGAAGAGCTAGAGAGATCAACTCTAGCCACAAAACTAAATGGTTATGCAGCTGAGCTCTGCCCAACCAGAATCCAGAAACATATCGATTCTAGAGTTAACGAGATCATTAGAAAAGGTTGGCCAGTCTTGAGAAACATCTAATATATATGTCGTCAGAGATCTTTATGGTCTTCACTTTGATTGAGAAATCTTAGATGTTAGTTTTGGTTCATTCTTTTGGCCAGATATTTGTTGTTTACTTGTCACAACAATATGTTTATGTCTTACTCTTGCCCATTATTAAGTGGTAATCGATTCTCTAGAAACGTTGAGTACTTTTGTCAACAATTGTACCGATAAAGTCATTCTTTAGCCGAAAGCCCCCAAATGAGTGTGATTCTCTGTAATCGAATTCCGGTAGTGGAAACACAGTAGATGTGTTTAATTAAATGCTTAAATGAATATCCTCAGCACCTCCGAACGTTTTTCTATTAACAAACTGCTTTATAATCGAGAAATTTTCAATATATTTGGTTTCCAAAATGTATAATATTCATAATTGTGAAGTGATAAGAAGCTAATGGTAAATTACAAAAAGTTAATTTACGTAAGTAATGTAAATTAAAGAATCAACAAATATGGCTTAATATGTTTTTGTGTTGTGTATATATACAAACGCGTCTCTCAGTCGCTAAAGTCAAAATTTAGGGTAAAGCAAATAGTGAAGCGAAACAGAGAGCCGCACGAAACTTTCCCAAAAACCAACGAAGATAGATTCAGATCGGAAACGCAAGAAAGATTCGGTCTCTTCCACAGATCGAACAGCAGAGAAGAAGAAAGACGATCATCATCATCACAGCAACAAGCAACACCGGAAGAGGAGCAAGATGTCTTCTAGAGACCAGGTTAAGGCGTCTCACATTCTGATTAAGCATCAAGGCTCTAGGAGGAAGGCTTCATGGAAGGATCCAGAAGGTAAGATCATTATGACTACCACTAGAGAAGCCGCTGTTGAGCAGCTCAAGTCCATCCGTGAAGATATTGTCTCCGGGAAAGCTAACTTTGAAGAAGTGGCGACTCGTGTTTCTGACTGTAGCTCTGCCAAACGCGGCGGCGATCTTGGTTTGTTCTCTTCTATAATCTCTTCTTTGTTCATGATTTATTTTCGTGGAAGATTACTGAGTTTTAGGCTTAGGATATTGCACTTTGAGTAAGATCCTGTGGCTATTGAGAATTTAGGAAATGAAATTGAACTGATTATATCGCCAAGGGATGTTTCAGCATAAATGAAAATTGAGTTCAATTGAGATGGTGGAATTTGTTCAATCCTTCAATGTAATTGGATTCCATTGGATCGTACTGTGCATATTGAAATTGGAGCATACATTAGTGTGCTTGGATCATCACCAATGTTTAGAATCTAAAATTTCTTCCTTGATGAATCTATGGTGCTTGCTATAGTCTGCTTCTATCATGCCTAGTATTTAGAATCTAGACTGTCTTCCTTTATAAGTCTATAAGTTGGTGCTCAGAAATCTTACTAAATCTATACTTGTTGCTGATAAATCTCACTTATGTCTGGTTTGATCATTACTGATAGTTAAAATCTGAATCCTTTTCCCTTGATGAATCTTACAAAATGTTCACTTGTATCGTTACTGATGTTTAGAACCCAAAGTTTCTTCCTTGATGAATCTTACAAATGTCCACTATCATCATTACTCCTCTCAGATCCCAAAGTTTCTTCCGTGATTAAGCTATACATAGTGTTTATTGATCTTATAGCTAATAAACTGTTCAATATTGATTGTTTACCACTTCAATTCAGGTCCTTTTGGTCGAGGTCAAATGCAGAAACCATTTGAGGAAGCAACTTACGCACTCAGGGTGGGAGATATCAGCGACATTGTCGATACAGACAGTGGAGTCCACATCATAAAGAGAACAGCTTGATCTGATCTGATCTAATTCATGTATCAAAAAGGTGTCAGCATCGTTTTCTTTGTCTTCTAGACCAAAAAAGAAGAAGAAGAATAAGAAAGAGCTAAGGCTATTGTATGATCGTTTTAATTCTGAGTCTGTCTAAGAATTTGGTACAACCCAAACGTAATGATAAAACCCAACAATGTATCTCTGTTTCTTCTTAAAGCTTCTCGATGACTTGTATTATCTTTCAGTTTCAGTGTCATGTCTTAATGCAACGTTTTCTACGAGTCACTTGTTCTGTTCTTTAGTCGTCATGATCAAGGAATCGTTTCTTCTTCGTAGGCATAATTAAACGTTTAAACTAGTTTAGTAATTGGTTTTTTCTTTTCGGCAATTAATGCTTCCGGAGATGTTATTTTTCGTCCGACTTTTGTTTGTGTTTTGTCTTGATGTATTCGAACCTGGTTCTACTAATAACAAGAAGAAGAATCTGAACCATGAAGAAAGTGAGACATGTATCAATGACGGTTTCTGTTGAGAATTAAGAGTTACAAAATTTTAGCAAAAGAGGAAATTTAGATTTCCTCAATTATGGCCTACCATCAAAGGCATGATTCTCTGTGGTAGACAGACCCCGAGAATATTCGAATCTCCACTTGGAAGATTTCAAGAACAACTTGAAAGTCGTTCACCTTTTACCGACATGCTCGTCGGAAATCTGAAGAGACCATTCATGTCTCGACATCTTTCGGGATAATATCATCCCAACCTTAACCGACATTTCTCGCCGGAAGCCTGTAGAAGAGACCCATCTTGTCTCAAGACTTTCGGGATATAATCATCCCGACATCAAATCTTCACGTCCCTGAAGATTATTATCAGAAGAAACTATTTCTTCCTTCCGGGGTACCCAATTACTCGAA
>JAKUCM010003250.1:0-13708 GCA_023374145.1 Lepidium sativum
CTTACAATGATGATGATTATAAAATCGATCTTTGAGTTTATAGAGCTGCAGGGTTGTTATTAGATTCCAACGTTGAAACTAGTTGACGTCAATACACAGTCTTTATAGTGAATCAATATCGTAGCCTTGAGAATCTGAATTATTGATTGTATATAATGTAGCGTTTAAAAGTTTGTACACTAAGTGAAACTTGTCATTTCAAGATTTCTGAATTATTGGTTTTTCTAGCTATTATAACATACTGGCAATCTCGTTCAGGAGACGTATTCCTCGTGAGTGTACTTTAGGTTTCACTTTTTGGTGACTAATGTGATTGCTAGAGTTGTTTATAATGTTTTAAAATGGTTCTTTTGAGGGTTTTTTGACCTCTATATTGCTCTTATCACTGGTCTTTGCAAACCTATCCACTGCTTTTATAATAATGTGTGATTGCTTAGTTGCAGTTTCTTGTTATTTCCTTACAGTGGATGTGATGTTTTGACTTGAAAATTCAGTATAATCTTGTTATGGTGAAGATGGATTTTGCAGCAAGATTCATGCTCGCCGTCACTTATATGTTCCTAATATATCTTTTTAGGTTTGAAATACTCAAGAGTGACGTTATCTGCGAATCAGAATCCGCTAGGGAGACTAGGTTGGTTTTCTATCTGGCTGCAATGCCCATAGAGCCAGTTGTGCATGATCAGAAAAGATGGGCAATGGCTGCGATGGAACGAAGGCTTGCTGTTGCAAAAGCTCAGCTTCTTCAACAACAACAGAAGAATGAGAAAGACAAGAAGGGTACTACTGATGTAGATACCACGTCAAAAGAGCCACATCAAATTGAATCATTGCCTACTCCCTCAAAGACATCAATTAAAAAAGGTTTGTTGTTTGAGCATAAACAAAGAATGAATTTCATGATAAACTTATTGCTGAACTCTGATTGTAGATCCGAAGGATGATGATTATGTTGCATATACAAAATTGTCCCATCCCGTTGACGAGAATTTGTTGGCAACCGATGTTGAGGTAAATTCAGAATGCTGCGGAGACTGAACCATTCTCATCTTTTGTATGATTTGAGATAAGGTTGCTAACTGTGCTTTTCTTGTGATTCAGTATTCTAGTGCAAAAGGAGTAGTTGACGACGTTTTGCATAAGCTCCTTCGGAGTGGTGATTCTGCTCAAAAGTACTTGCAAGGTACTAAAAGTGTGAAGCTGGACAACTATATCCTCCTTGATAATTTTGTACAGTCACGTTCTTCAGCCTCTGGTTCTAAAAAGGCATCACAGAAGGATTCAAAACGTTCTAGAAACCGTATGTCTATGAAGCGACTCAAGAAATCTGGTGCTTTACATTTGCCTGAAGATCTCCAAAAGTGAGTTCTTTTTTGCTGTCCTTGAAACTGAACTGTGTCAGCCTGGGCATCTGACTGTTGTTACCAGAATTTAAATGTTTATTGAATCACTTGTGGTTGGAGTGCAGGTTTGATTTGTTTAAGCCAATGCATGGTATGTGGGAAAGTTACATGATGCAACTCATCAAGGTGACAGGGTAAGCTCCTTATCTTGTTACCGATAAAATACATGCTTTTATACGGCGGCATTGAGGGACTTAATATAGCATTCACAATTATATTAAGCTTGGTGACTTTTCTTATATAATCTACATTTTGCAGGAAGATTCAATTACCCTCAACCTTTCTCTCAGCAGATCTTCACGGTGCTTTCATGTTTGGTAATCCTACATTCCTTAAAAAATCTGTAGTATTAGGACCAATCATTTGGCTCTTACCTTCAACAATCAAGATCTCTGTATGTTTAATTACAACTTAGAACTAGTCCATGGAAGTTGTACCTTCTAATCATGTGAACCTATATGACTTGTGACAGTTGCTGAGTGCAAGATAGCATCATTCATTGGTGTACAAGGCATAATGGTGCGCGAGACATCAGAAACGTTTGGTATGATCTCAAGAGATGACAAACTTAAAGGTATATTAAAACTTTTCACCGAAATATCTGCTATAAACGTTAAAGTCTTTTACTTGCCAAACCTCGGGCCTTAATTGAGTTATTGTAATCAATCTAATATAGTTGTACCCAAGAAGATTTCTGTCTTCATCATCCAATTCGACTGCTGGAAGATTACTTTACATGGGGACAAGTTTACTTCAAGAGACAATATTATTCAATGTTGATGCTAAACGAAGGTTCTTGTCTTTGCTCGTAGTAGAATGAAATAACCATTGATGACCATAGAAGCATCCTAGTCTCACAAGATTTTGCCTAATCTTTCCTTATGTAACCATTATTTTTTATATATTTCTTAATCTTTTGATTTTTATTTGAATACTCCACTGTAGATACACTTATCTTTTTAATATAATGTTTATTACTATTAAATAAAAGAGTGCAAAAGTCATATGGAGGACCACCATTCATTAAGAGAGAAGTGCATTTGAAGATTCTATAATAAAAAACAAGGTGAGTAAGACTTCTTAACTAATACTATAATAATCCTTCACTTCTTTCTCGTTCTCTCTTTGTAGCTCTCAAAAATCTTGAAACCTAATTGCAGAAGTCAAGACAAAAAAGGATGAATCCATCACAACACTTACCAAGGCCTTGTCCTAAGCGTCTATTCTTCCTCTTCACACCTTTTTTATTCTTCTCTCTCTATTACATCCTCACTACTATCAGAACCATCACCATCTCTGCCCAAGATCCTCACCATCCTCCACAGCTTCAGGTATCTTCCATTTCCCACTACTCCTCCCTTCCAGAATCTTCAGAGTACCAGTCACCACCACCATCACCATCTTCATTATCATTATCCTACTTTCCACATTGTCCCAAGAAGTTTACCAACTACTTGCCTTGCCACGACCCATCAACAGCTCGAAAGTACAGCATTGAGAGACACTACCGGAGAGAGAGGCATTGTCCTAACTTAGCCCACGAGAAGCTCAGGTGTATGGTTCCAAAGCCCTCTGGATACAAAACGCCTTTTTCTTGGCCTGATAGTACAAGCTTTGTTTGGTTCAAAAACGTGCCGTTCAAAAGGTTAGTTGATCTAAAAAGGACTCAGAACTGGGTTCGGCTTGAAGGAGACCGTTTTGTCTTCCCCGGAGGCGGGACTTCGTTTCCTGGTGGTGTGAAGGACTATGTTGATGTGATTATGAAGGTTTTGCCTTTGGCTTCCGGGAGTATCAGGACTGTTCTAGATATTGGATGTGGAGTGAGTTCAGTTACTTGAATTGATATCAGAACTTGATTAATCTTGATATTCTGCTGCAGTATTAACACTTTCTATAACCATGGATTCATCTTGTGTTTTGCTGAACTCGACATATCAGGTAGCAAGTTTTGGAGCCTTTCTGCTGAACTATAACATCTTGACAATGTCGATTGCACCGAGGGATATACATGAGGCTCAAGTTCAGTTCGCATTAGAACGTGGACTCCCTGCTATGCTCGGTGTTCTAAGCACTTATAAGCTGCCTTACCCATCGAGGTCTTTCGACATGGTACATTGTTCTAGATGCCTTGTCAATTGGACTGCCTATGGTGTGTGTGTTTATCTGGTTTTGTTAAATGTGTTTTGGACATCTTGCTTGATTCACTCTGTTTCTGATTCTAAAAGGGAAAACATTTTATCCAGATGGGCTTTACTTGATGGAGGTTGATCGTGTTCTACGTCCTGATGGATATTGGGTGTTGTCTGGACCACCTGTAACATCAACGGTTAAATATAAGAAACAGAAGAGAGAGACCAAGGAGTTGCAGAACCAGATGGAGCAACTAAATAATGTATTCAGAAGACTATGTTGGGAAAAGATTGCTGAAAGTTACCCGGTTGTTATTTGGAGAAAGCCTTCCAATCATCATCAGTGTAGAAAAAGACTACAAGTTCCTAAGTTTCCTGAATTCTGCTCTTCTAGTGACCCTGACGCTGCGTGGTGACTTTACTCTCCCCAAATCTAATCTCCTCTGCATCTTCCAACGCTCAAGCTTACTTCAGTTGCATCTTATTACAATAGGTACAAAGAGATGGAGCTGTGTATCACTCGTCTTCCAGATGTCAACGACACACACAAGACCGTTCTCAGAAACTGGCCTGAGAGGCTAAATCACGTGCCTCAACGAATCAAAACTGGGATGATACAAGGAACAACTATTGCGAGCTTCAAAGCGGACACTAACATGTGGCAAAAAAGAGCTTTGTACTATGACACCAAGTTAAAGTTTCTCAGGAATGGAAGATATAGAAATATCATTGATATGAACGCTGGTTTGGGTGGTTTTGCTGCAGCTTTGATCAAATATCCAATGTGGGTTATGAATGTGGTTCCATTTGATCTCAAACCAAATACACTCGGTGTTGTGTACGATCGTGGTCTCATTGGAACTTACATGAACTGGTAAATCACTTAAAACGTTTCTAATATCATCTAACTGGTCCTCTCTTATACTGTCTTTTCTGTTTTTTAGGTGTGAAGCTTTCTCTACATACCCTCGAACCTATGATCTAATTCATGCCAATGGCGTGTTCGGTTTGTATTTGGACAAGTAAGATTTGTCTACAACACAAAGCTTTTATTTACATTTTATAGTCAATATGTAATGGTTTGCTTTTTGTTTCTTATGATAGATGTGACATTGTTGATATACTCTTGGAGATGCAGAGGATTCTTAGACCTGAAGGGGCACTTATAATACGAGACCGTTTTGATGTTCTTACCAAAGTGAAATCCATAATCAATCAAATGAAATGGAATGGGACAATCTATCCAGACGATAATAATGGTTTTGATCATGAAAAGATACTAATTGTAGACAATTCAGTTAAATAAAACATTGTTGGTATGTCACTCTATAAAAAATTTGGACACTCATGAAGGATTATGTTGGTTTGGGTTTAAATTGGAATTTTTCAAAAGTTAGGAGAGTATTTAGATGTTTTGAAACATTAATGGACCCCGTGAAAATTTAGTAATAAACTTGTAACGACGTTATTATGACGGTGGCGTTTAGTCGTTTGCCGTGTAGGCTTTCCGACTACAGTCTTAACGGCGTCTGATCTATCTACTCTCAGCGAAGTTGCGAACTTTTCTGGCGATTAAAGTTCTTTGTGTTGTTGCTTCCTCGTTAAGTATTTCTGGTGGTTGAGAGAGTTCAGAATTTGATTGGGGTAGGTAAATGTGGATCTCTGTTGTCTTGCTCCTTTGATTTGATTGGGTTTCTGGGTTGATCGTATCCAAGTTGGGATTTTTTTGGAATTCGTTGTTTGTTTTACTGAATTTAGGGTTTAAGGTTTCTGATTTATCTTCAGTAACCTTTTTGAGTGTGCAAATTTTGATTCTTTGATTGACAGATGGAAGCTCTGTCTTCTCTCACGTTCAAGGGTTCTGTTCCAGAAGCCATATCTGAAGCCAAAGGACAGAAGAAGCTTTTCGTTGTTTACATTTCTGGTAAGTAATGGCTTCTCCTTTCGTGTCATCTGAATACGAGTTCCGATCATCTAAAAATATCACTAGAAAAAATAGTTTCTACATTGAAGAGGCTCGTAATCGTTCTTTGAGCTCGGTCTCATAATTTGATCTCTTTATACTAAAATGGATTTGTTTAACTTTTAGGAGAGGATGAAGAGTCAGATAAATTGAACAGATTGACTTGGGCTGATGCTTCGGTAGATTTCTTTTGTGTCCTCTATGATTTGCATTCTCACTTACTTTAAAAATGCCAATAAGGCTACTGTTTTTTTATAACATTGTCTTATATTTCCTCGTAAAGGTGTCAGAGTCGGTGTCGAAATATTGCATTTTATTGCATATCCAAGCTGGAAGTGTTGACGCCACAAACTTCTCCGCGATATGTATCCTTTCCTTTATGAGTGAACTTAAGAACGCTGATCTAGTTGTAAAGCTGTCTCTGTGGATCCTAGAGAAAGTGCTGTGCTTTAACATCCGTTCTGTAGAGTCTGCCTTGTAGAATTGCTATAGGAACATGTCTCAGCAGCCAGAATAAGTAATGCTTTGTATGGGTTTGTACCTTTGGTAGCCTGAGTACAAAATAGTTTAAGAAGAATGGACCCTAACCTGTTTAGAATCTTTTGGTGAAATTACCTCTAATCATTTTCTGTGCTATGTATAAGTTTATCTATCTAGCTGGCATATTCATCTAAGACTCTACATATGCTTGTGTGTGTAATGCAAGCTCTCTTTTATTGATTTTAAGGCAACAATTTGTAAAAATTAGGGATCCTTACATCAGTTTGTAGACCCATATTCATCTGTTCCTTGTATAGGTGCCGTTGGATTCAGTGGTACACAAGTCTGGAGAAATGGTACGTGTAATTTTTGATAGAGTATTTACACGTTATAGTCAAGCAACTATATTCAAATTGATTTTTCATCCCTTCCGTTTTTCAGAAGGATTTATAGCTGCTGAAGACCTTGCATCCAGTTTAGAGAAAGCGTGGTTGGGACTTCATATCCAGGTACGTGGTAGCTGCTTCTCTCGCACTTATGGTGTTTTTTATCCTTCTATACACTACCATCTAATGGTTTTTATTTTGCTTACTAAATGCATAAAAAAATTCCTCATTTTCAGGAAACAACTGCAAGTATCTTTTCAGCAGCACTTGCATCACAGAACTCAAAGCAAGCCGCTTCTAGTGCTTCTAATGTTGTTGTGCCTTCTGAAGGCAGTTCTTTGGAAGCAGCAGTGGCATCTCCATCAACGGTCTCTAGTGCTCAACCCTCAGACACAACGTCAACGGTGACATCTGTGTCAACAAATGAAAAAAATGATGGCACAGTTGCAGTCAAGGTTGTCCCTAGAGCTGGAACCATTTCCACATTTCTTTAATTTGACATTGTGCTTACATGGTGGAGCCTTTTTATAAAACAGGGCAAGGAATCTGCTGAAAAGAATAAGGATCAGCCAGCATCTTCTGTTGATGAAACTAATGCCAATGTTGAACATGGAGTGACAAAGACCCCTTCACACGTTCAGGCAAAAAAGGAGCCAATTGGTCCTGCAGCCTCAAAACCAAATGATAATACATCCAGCGTTCAATCTTCTACAGCTAGAAAAAGAAAACAGGAAACCACAATAAACAAAGCTGATAGTGGTTCAGGTGGTCGTGAAAGGGACATAGAAATAGTAAAATCTGTATGTATAAAAGAGACCGTAAAGCCAAAGGATGAAGGAGAGGATGGAAAAAGTTTGAGAATATCATCTGATGTTCATCTAAGCATTCGATTGCCTGATGGTGTTAACCTTCAAGAGAAGTTTTCTGTGACAAGTATATTGAGAATGGTCAAGGACTATGTGAATAGTAACCAAACAACTGAACTGCGTGCTTATGATCTTGCGGTTCCTTACCCTCGTAAGGTGTATAGTGACCAAGGTACGTAATATCTCCTCTGTATCCAATAGATTTTAGGGTTTTTTTAAAGACCTTTTTACGTTAAAACCATCTTCTTGGTCGAATTTGATGTTTACTGTCATTTAGTATTTTGTCTGGGCAGGTTGGACTAGTGTAGATACATAACTTCATTATTCTTAATCTCTGCAGATCTGGATAAATCTCTCTCCGAGTTGGGTTTGTTTGATAGACAAGCACTTATAGTTGTTCTGCGTAATAGAGCACCCGTTTACCAAAGAGGACCATCTAACTCTGAGTCTATTAACAACACAGACCCTAACAGTGGCGGTTACTTTGCTTTAGTTAGAAGAGTACTTTCTTATGCAAACCCTTTTTCATACCTTGGCGGTGGTACTGCCAACGCATCAACCTCTGGTTCAGAACTTCAAACAGGTATGTGGGATTACAGTGAGCTCATGAAAATCCTTTCTAATGCAAAAACTCATGTAATTGCTAATCTGATTCTCTCTTTTTATGTCTCAAGGACCAAATACAGAGCTGAGAAACAACGTAGGTCAAGTGGGCTCCTCCTTTCAAGATCCATCAGAAGCTAGAAGCAATGTTAGAAACAGGAGACCAACCACTTCGCAGATTGGAAGTAACATCCATACACTGAACCACAATGAAGATGACGCTAAGTTTGGTGATGGAAACGCCTTCTGGAACGGAAACTCCACACAGTATGGTGGTGGAAGTGGCGGAGACGGTAATGATAGGAGATGAAATGAGAGAACTCGAAAAATATCCCTGGTTCTATAGTAGATACAGGAACAGCTCAAAATGTTTCCTTACGTTCTGTTTTCTCTGTTGCTCATATTAAATTTAAAACCTACTAATACTGTAGCATGTAACCCGTGCACGAAGTTGTCGACTTTTAAATACAATATCTTCAATTGTTGTTCTTCTGTCTTCTCATAGTGACTCGAAGACAATCATTTCCCCACGTCTGTCTCTGTCCAAAACAGAGCATTAAACAAACCATGGAATATATGTACACACGACGAGAGAAAGAGAGAGTTTGAAGGTAATAAAATTATTTTACACCATATTTCCTGTTCACCAAATTTGGGATGTTTAGTTTTATTATTGATCACGCCTCTCTGTCGCTTCCTTTTGACGTTTTCTTTCTTTTCTTAGCTCATTCTTTTCCCTCTCTCTTATCTTTCTTTGTATCTTTTGAGTTTGCTTTCTTTTTCCTTTTGGTTTTTGTTTTCGTTTGTCTTTCCATAGTTTTTGTTTAGCTCGCCTCCTTTCGTCTCTGCCTCTCATTTGTCTATCATATCAAAGTATTCTTTTTGATTCGTGTCTCTGGTTTATTGCTCGTTGATTGATCGTTTGTTTCTAATTTGCATTTTGCGTTCTCTCTCTTTTTCTGATGGATCGTGATTTTCATCGACGTGGGCAACAAGTGGTAAGCTTTATACGCAAATAGCTTTGATCATTAAAAATGTCTGATTTTGTAATGAAGTGTCTTGGGAATATGTAAAGGTGTTAACTTTAGGTCAATCTCGATCAATGTGCATTTACAGAATTGAGAATGCATATCAGGAATTAGGAATTCGTGAAACTTTTGTGATGCATTCTCGGTCGATGAACCTTTTTGTTGTTGATGATGATGATAGATAAATGTTGTTTGTTAGCTTGTTCGATTGCAGAGTCCTCTGTTTTCCTGTATTGTCTTAGAGTAGCTCAATGAATGTAATGTTGATGAACATGCAGGCGAATGACCGTTCACAGAGCAACTTCATTCGATTAGATAAACCGAGATCTGTAGACGATCTTGATACAGGCAAGAGAGGGAAGATGCGTAGGTGGCTGTGCTGTTCTTGTCGTGTTCAGGAATCTTACCCATCAGCAGAACATAACCGATTGAGAAACACTCCTACTCGACACTATGACTATGGTATCGCTCTTTCCATATCTAAAATTGTGATAGATGAAACCTATCAGATTAGTTTCTTGGCCTTATTTTAGTAACATTTCCTAGGAGCTTTTGGTCCATATGTTGTGTATCTTTTTGCCTAGTGAATCTATCTTTTGTTGGATTGTCTTTGGCTTTGTAGAACGCAACAATAAGCAACCGCCAGCTCCTAAGAAGGCTTCCTTAAGTGAGCCTCCTCCTATTGATGTGCCTGTGATGGCATTGAGTGAGCTCAAAGAAAAGACTGAGAATTTTGGATCAAAGGCATTAATTGGGGAAGGATCTTATGGAAGAGTGTATTATGCGAATTTGAATGATGGAAAGGCTGTGGCTGTGAAAAAGCTTGATAATTCATCTGAAGCGGAAAAAAAAGATGAAAAGATTGAGTTCTTGACTCAGGTCTCGAGGGTTTCGAGGCTGAAGAATGACAATTTTGTTGAGCTTATTGGTTATTGTATCGAAGGAAACTTTCGTATCCTTGCTTATGAGTTTGCCACAATGGGATCCTTGCACGACATCTTACATGGTATGAAAACATTTTGCTAAAACAACAAATATAAATTGTGGATAGAGATCGATCTGTAAGATAAAAGGGATAAACTTGATGTTTAACAGGGAGAAAGGGAGTCCAAGGAGCACAACCTGGTCCAACACTCGATTGGATGCAGCGAGTCCGAATTGCAGTTGATGCAGCTAGAGGATTAGAATACTTACACGAGAAAGTTCAACCTCCGGTTATACACAGAGATATTCGATCTAGCAATGTGCTTCTTTTTGAAGATTTCAAAGCCAAGATTGCTGATTTTAATCTTTCTAATCAAGCTCCTGATATGGCTGCTCGTCTTCATTCCACTAGAGTTTTGGGGACATTCGGTTATCACGCTCCAGAGTAAATATCTTCTGAATTTGAAAGCTCAGAACTTGACTCTTCGAAAAATTAAAAGATTGTAACTTTATACTTGGGTTTGCAGATATGCAATGACAGGACAATTGACACAGAAGAGTGATGTTTATAGTTTTGGTGTTGTGCTTTTGGAGCTTCTAACTGGAAGAAAACCTGTTGATCATACAATGCCGCGAGGTCAACAAAGTCTTGTCACTTGGGTATGTAACTTACTACATCTGATCTCTTCTTTCTCAAATTTGCAAAACATTTTGTTGGCTATATAAACCTTTCTCTCTAAATCAGGCTACTCCAAGGCTGAGTGAAGACAAAGTGAAGCAATGTGTTGATCCAAAGCTCGAAGAAGAATATCCTCCTAAAGCAGTTGCAAAGGTACATAAATTACACAAACTTCTTAACCAGTAAACACCACTTGAAGCTAAAGTGTGCGTTTTGATGGTAAACGCAGCTTGCGGCAGTTGCAGCGTTGTGTGTGCAATACGAAGCAGAGTTTAGGCCAAACATGAGCATTGTGGTTAAAGCTCTTCAACCGCTCTTGAGGTCTTCAGCTACAGCTGCTCCTTCAACTCCTAGAACTTGATTCTTCCTTGTGCTTATTGATTAACTAATGGAATGTAAACGAGGTATTGCGGAGAGATAATGAATAGTAATTGAAATCTGTGTTCATGGAGATGGATTCTGTGTTATATTTATTTTTGATGGGTTGATTCTTAATAATCTTGATATATCTTATTTGTTCTGACAGTCTATTACAGACAAATTCATGGAGAAAAGTTTGAATTTACAAAAAGTTGTAACAAATTATCTTTTAATTTCTGATTACAGTGTTAAGCACTTGCTCATACACTGGACTACAAATATTTTCTGAACTATCAATAACTTAAA
Organism: Lepidium sativum; assembly: GCA_023374145.1. NCBI lineage: Eukaryota > Viridiplantae > Streptophyta > Magnoliopsida > Brassicales > Brassicaceae > Lepidium > Lepidium sativum. The sequence continues at coordinate 11,128 of JAKUCM010003250.1, forward strand.
AAATGATTCTGCTAAGTCTTGTTAAATTGGCGTAGATGCAATATTATTACCAGTGCACCAAACCCAGAGCCTCGGCTGCGCTTCTTTGATTGTCTTCACTGCAACACATTCCAACAAAGGTTTTCAGTAGAGACTGTCGCTCTTCAAGCTTCATGAGTTTCTCCAACCCTCTTGCAACCATTTCCATCTCAGCCTATAAGAATCAGTGAGCAAGAAAGTCAGTTTTAGTCAAAAACAGGGGAGAGACTGAATGGTGAAAAGTACTTTAACTTGTAAGGAAATAAAACCACATACAGAGTACTGGTTGGGAGGAAATATCCGATGAATAAGGCATACTTTTGAAAGTTCTGCCACCGATTCAGAATGTTTACCTTGTATCTCCAAAGCCTGCAGTAACATGGAAATCGCTCAGAATAATGTATTTGTTCCCCTTAAATGCATGTCTAAATTTGGATGAAGAATAAGCAATACTGCAATTTCTCAAGTTTCCACTTATGAACAGACAGGTACTAGAAGAAGGTTGGAAAGTAACCCAAGCTTGTAGAAACCACGAACGTGTTCGTGCAGCAACAGCTGCAGAAACCATTCTTGCAGCATCAATCTTTGCAAGTCCAATGTTCTCAGCAAGCCCAGCAATGAACTCTCGGGCATCTTCACTACAAATTTGGACAGAAGTAGACTCCCAAGGAGCTCTACAGAGAGTTAAACAAGTTTAGAACCATCCAAAAGGACAAAAACGTGGCATCTACTTAATAAGTAAATATGAATAGAGAGACACCTGCTGCAAGCGTATAAAACAAAATCAACAGATGTTCGGTAAAAGGAATCTCGGGTATTTGTTGGTTCTATAGAGACTTGTACTCCAGAAATTCTACATATCCTACGTAGCTGTATACAATTTCATAGCAACAAAAAAGAGCGTAATCCATTTAATTCACATTCTTGCAAGTATGAAGGAAGTAGTTAAGTTAAGAAATGAAACGATACTAACTTGAATGATATTATCATCCGTGATGTCCTTTCCACTGGTTCTGTTATCCACAATTTCTGGAAACTAAACTAGTAAGTTACGTTTATAGGGTGAAACCATAAGTAATACTAATACCATTTTGAAAAAATAAAATCTTTCAGCTTTTTAGACTTTCTACCTGTAACAGAAAAAAACAGAAATGTCTAAGCAGAAGCTTGCAGGACAACAAAAAGCAACAAAAATGAAGTCTTCGTAAGAAGATTAGTCAAGGAGTTAAGAAGCAACCTCGAACAAGTCTGTTGGCTTCTCTCTGATAGTCTTCTTTGTTGACCACATCCAAGTTCTGGCTTGGCTTTGAAGTCGGCCACCATTTCGGCAAATTGTTCTGAGCTTTAAGCTGCAGATTTCTGGGGATAGAGTTACTTTGTGAAAACTGGTCAGAAGCTATGGAGCTCTTTAAACCCCTTGAAGATGAACGAATGCTATCAACGGCAACGACCACTTCCTTCCCACCAAGACTCCTATCTCTTCTAACTACTAATTTGGGACTACCTTGCAAATTACCCTTAAAAGCTGTTCCTAATTTCACAAGAACTTTAATTGCAAAACCAAATACGAATCCAAGCACAACAACAGCGCCGACAAACTGCATAGTTGATTTCTTGCACGAGACAACGATTCTCCTGTTATCATCGAGCGAAATTAGTGTTTGCAAGTCAGAGAAAGCGTCTTTGCTGGAATCAATAAACAACTTAAAGCGAGAAGTAGCTAAAGTAGAAATCCGATGAACATCTAGGGTTAAGCTGACACTTTGGTCGTCGGCTCCGGTGGGAGACGAAGTGGAGATGGTAAGAAGATTGCCGTCACTACGGTCGTAGGAATAGCCATTGGATTTCCGGTTCCGGCGATAACGAGGACGACGGCGTTTCGGTGTCGAGAAGGATAAAAGAGGAGCCTTGTAGATTTGGGATTTGGTGGCGAAGAGTCGAGGGAAGGAAGAAGAAGACGAAGTAGTCATGTTCATTGTGTGATGTTAGCTTGTGGACTGAGAATGGAGTTAGTTGAAGAGCTCCGGTTTGGTCGAACTAACCGGTTATTTCCGGTCAGGACTAAACTCTCTAGGAGACTCAGAGGCTTTTAAATTGACTATAATACAGAAGAAATTATGAAGGGAAATACTTGAAAAATACATTTAACTATGAAGAGTTCTGTTTCTATCTGAAAAAGAATACAGGTTTAGGCTTTAACAATGTTTCTTAACGAACTTAACTGACTCTTTGAGGGAATTGTGGCACGGTGAAGGACTCAATCTCACTAAATTTATTGCGCTGGATCCAGGTAGTATCCTATCGAAGTTCCCTGATCTCTAAAATAATCTTGGCCAAAAGAATTTCCTTGAAACAAAATCCTGAAACATGAAGAGAAAATGCATACATAAATATATATATGTGTACATGATGAACTTGGAAAAAAATTTGTCACCTACGTTGAGAAAGTTTTTATCTGGGAAGAAGTGGCTCTCTGTCGTCTGAATCAACACGGTGACTAGCCTGCATAAACACAGGAGAAAGACAAAACAGAACTTCAGCTTTGAGTTGCAAAATTACAAGA